>CM054117.1:62310466-62501606 GCA_028673005.1 Tanypteryx hageni
ACATACTTCTACCCACATAAAAAATTTAGTGTCTCCAGCTCATCTGGAAGTGTCTAAACATTAGTATCCTCCTGATGTTATATCATAAGTAAGTAAGACGCGTCTATATATTATTGATATGGAACAGGAAAAAATTTTCATTTTTCCTCATTTACCATAAAGCAACGTTTAAAACATTCTTTTTTCGAAATTCGGTATAATATGAAGCCTTGAGCATCCCCGGCAGAAACAGATTTATTTTCATAGTAAAATATGTGTATATTTTGAAAACCTCGATAATTCATTATTCGAAGCAACTTTTAGCCATGTGTGCAAAATACTAATGCATGTACATCTAAATATTTCAAAATAAAAAAATTAACTCTGAGAATATGTTCAAAACATTTTACTGCCGACAGTTATATTAGAGATTTAAAGTCCGAGTTTCGTGGATTGCCTCCCAAGAAAAAATAAAACCGAATGCTCAACCTACAGTACCTACCAGGTAAGGCTGACAGTAAAGTTGTTACAACTCAAACTATTAGCCAAGAAGACCCAATGCCTGGCCAAAGTGTTAATCCAAACCTTCCTGGGAGAAGTCAAGTGCCAAAATTGAAGCAGGGGAAAATTAGCGGCTTTTTAATAGGTGTTATTTTTTAAATATAAAATTTGCATTTTTGTTTATATGAGCTGACTTTAAAGAAATTCTATTTCTGAAAACGTTATATGAATAAATTTATCATCTAAGAGTGCCATGCAAAAATTAAAATAGTAAATTTTGATAAAGTTAACATTTTTATTATTAAATTAATGAATTTATATTTTGTGTTTATGTTTTGACATTTTAAAAATGTGAACTTATTTTGAATAAATCTGATTTGTCTTCATCATTTATTGAGGTACACATCTTTATTTTCTGTTTTCTTAGATTTTTTTGTTTGGATATTTTGAAATTTTACGATTCATTTTTTTTTGCCTGTAAATTTTGAATTAATGAAGTTTTACTATATATAATTTTTAGGAATGAATAAAGTTGGATCAAAAATACAATGCAAAAGCATTGTGTATCTTCAAAAACTGACATGAGGGCTTTTATTTATGAAGAAGAGTTTTATTATCTGATTAGTAGATGGCAAACTTAGATTTACAGCTCGTTTATGCTTATCAATGCCATAAAATGAGCAACTAAAACATTAAATGTACACTTTAATATGATAAGATCAACACTACCAAAATTATTCAATTTGGAAGTTTGAGTAGATTACTTAAATAGCATCATAGGTGGCATAACTCCTCATTCAATTACATGCATGGTAAGAAATAATTCACGGATGAGATTTTCAAATAAAATAATTTCTCATATTAGAGACTATAGTCCATGCATGTTGCAGTCACAAACAAATTCACATGAAAATAATTTTGAGAGTAATTAAGTTTAAAAAATGGAGTGGAATGGATTAATAATAATCCTGTTGCCATACCTTAGCCCGAGCAGTTCTAATCTCTTGGCGCATTTCTTTGATGATATCATCCTTGAAGCGAGTCTGCATACATGCCTTATGAAGTGCTTCTTCAAGTTTTTCTACTTCTCCTCTCAAAAGCAATATTTGATCATGCTTCTGAGCCACTTCATTAGTCAGCACATCTCGAGCCTCTCTTGATTCCTTTAAGAAGTAGAACAATTAATACAATTGATTCTTTTTCAGAAAATGTTCTTTAGTAAATGAATTATTGAGCTCACCTTACAGCATGATTCCAATAGATGATTCAGGTAACTATTTTTGCAATAAAACAAATAAATAAACCATATGCGCAATTCAGTTGCCAAGTAACCATCCCCTGTGGTTTTAGTATCAATGACTGGCGAATTACGGCTGATAGTGACTATTCTGTGGCTAAAATGCACATCTGGATTACTCAATTATTTTATGGATGAGGAGTTATCTATATCATCAATTGTTTTCCAAGGTTATAAACTAAATAATGATAGAAAATACTAATGTTTTCAAGTAAAGTTAAAAAATACATTACATGCAAATTTAATTTATAATAAGGTGCTTACCAATTCTATAGCACAAGCATTACAAAAAAATGAATTGTTAGTACACAGCTATTGTGAAGGTATGGCAAATAGGGTATTAGATCTATGTATAACTGAATTGGGATGCTGAAAAGGCATTTGTCAAAGAAAAAATCTGATGTGGCCATTACAAGACTTTCTCCATGTGTGTAATATTTCTAAAAATTCCCAAGAGGTTAAATGTTAATAAATATTTGAAGGAAGTGCGAGAAAAGTTTGAAGACTTTATAAAGAACAAAAAAAACACAAACTGTAGCCTTCTGATATTGGATATAGCCCCAAAGCTCCAACAATTAAGAAAATAAAAAGGAGCCTCAAGTGTTTACAATAGTCACCGGTATGTGGTGTGGTGGTGGCTGCTAAAAAATTTAGTTTTTACAATATCTCTTCAACAATGCATTATATGGGAAAATGTTTCAAACAAAAGTAGTAGAAAATTAAATTTCCTACAACTTTTATTCCAGTACTTTTTTACATTTATCAAATATTAAAGCAAATATTTCAAAAAACGGATGTGACAAGAGTAAACACCCACTTCCGGTTGACCAATTTTTACCAAAAACTAATCAGCATGTCTTCCTTTAATAAAAATGTCAAATATAAAATTTCACGCTGATCTGATTAATAGTTTTGAGTTAGAGCACCAACAAAATCCCGATCACAGACATTGAGAACAGTCAAAACATGTTCAAGGGACCTTAAAACATGTACAGGTAACCCTCGATTAACACGGGAATTGAAGAACACGGTTTCTCTTTTACACGATCAAAAAATGCGACCAATTTTTATTAACACGGTCAAGAGACTTGGTTTTACACAGTTGATGGAATGCTGCTTGGTCAGTCAAAGCTACCGACACAAAGTACGAGCATGTTTTTACTGTGAGATACTATGTAGCAATTAGGACATATACGAAAGGTATGGATGTGTAATACAAGAACCTTCCGAGACAATGGATCGAAACATTCGATAATTTCAATACTCGAAAAATTGTTGTAATCTTTAGAAGTCGTGATCGTCATTGTTACATTATAATGCATAATACCAATTAGGTAAGCTCAACTTTTACTTTTTAAATGAGATTTAATTTAATTATAAATTTTTGTTATAATCAATTACTTTTTCTTAATTTCGGTGTAAAATGCCATGCCAAACAAGAAGAGAACATTGAAAAGAAAAGCCATTTTTCTTGAGGAAAAAATACATATCTTAGATCGGCTAAAAGAAGGTGAGGGATCAACAGCAATTGAACTAAAAGACAGGTTTTTAATGAAAGAGAATTGCTTTTTGTTACTTTTTATTATGTATTTATTTAAGCAGTATATTTTTCGAAATAATCATAATCATCTTTATTTGTTTAATTTTTTGGAACCTAACCCCCTATTTTAAATGAGTTCTTAGTCTCAATTAACATGGTTTTGAGTTACATGGTGTTTTCGTAGAACCAAACTACCATGTTAATCGAGGGTTACCTGAATTTCCATTGAAATCTTGAATTCGATTTTTTTCATGAAATCAGTACTTTATACTTTCTACATGGAGAAAGTAAAAACATTCAAGAATGGTATTTTTCTACATTGTAGTTTAAAAACCATTAAATCCCTCGCCTTCTGTATACGACTCAAATTGATCCTCTGGATCAGGTGTTATGATAATGGGCTCATTGTCATCCGCAATTAATGAAAAGCAGGGCTAAAGTTTGTTTCTGTTTCCGCTTTCTAGACCTTTTTCACAATTGTAGAAAAGTTGTGGAGAAATTGTGTTAAACCAAACGACCAGTCATGTTAGTCGAAAACCAGCCCTACTTTAAAAATCATGTTAAACCATGATCATGTTGGTAGAATTCGTGTTAGTCAGGGAATTGGTGTATATAATTAACAAGAAATTCTTTTAACTCAATCAAACTCACACTTTATATTAAAAGCTGTAAATCATTTTTACTTAAACCTTCAAATTCTTTGCATGAATCACTGTCTTCAAACAGTTTGCATATGATCAGCACTACATATATTTAATATATGACAATTATGCCATAGGTACCATACAAAAAGGTTATTAGTTCTCATAGGCTCCTAGCCCAGAAAATAATATTCCTCCCCATTATGAAAAGTCATAAGTAAAGCCTTAAGGTTGGACTATATTTGAATCATTTCTTAGTTTAGGTGTTGTAATGCAAAATTTATTTATTTAAATTTAAGATTATTTCTTCCATTTTTACTTACTTTCTCCATTTGGATGAGATTATTTCTCAGTTTGGCAACTACACTCCTTTTCTCTGCTATTTCTTCTTTCAACTGTTCAATGAAGGCACTTTGTTTTTCATTCTCCTTAGCACAATTCTGAAGCTGTTGCTGAAGTTGAGTAATAGTCTAGAAGGCAAATGCATAGCGGTAATTAGATTCATTGCCATACATGCAAAAATATTTTCCTAAGTAATAATTCATTAATCAGAATGAGTAATTTGCTTTAGCTGTGAAAGGACAGGTGAAAATATATTACAAACGTCATTAATTGGCAGAATAAATTATAATTTAAAATGGCATTGATAATAAAAAAATCTGATGTGGCCACGTTCAACGTGGCATGACGTGAGGGGTGCTATCCCATGACTAATGACTGGAATTCCCGTCATTGTGCTACATCTGGTTTTAATGGTTCGGGTGGGGGACCATCACATCTTAGGGTCCTTTCTTTTGCCTCTAGCCATCAGTTTGGTTCCCAACTCCGTTTGGGTAAATCAGTTTCACAGTTGGCGATTTTTTTCATCAGATTGTGTTGGTGGTTAGTACTCACTCGTAATCATGTAAACATATTAAATCATTTAATCACAATGTTTTATTATGTGTTTGATCAGTTTCTTCATTTTTACGGGTTTATCTATGTGTATTTATAAGAGAAATCAAATTTTGTTATAGCAAAAAAAAAATTTTCAGAAAAATACCAAAAGTTTTCTGCGAAACTAGTGTTTTTGTTCGTACTTTTTGTTTATTAAGCATTTAATGTCATAAACATAGTTTAAATATTACTTCACTGACCTCATTTGTTTCACTTATGGTAATTGCAAGCCTGCCAATTTGATGGGCTGACTCACTAAGAGCAAGCTCTTGAGACAAATGGGTCATCTCCGATTCAAGTCTTGCAATAATGCTGATGAATGGGCCAAAGTCACGACAGAAAAAAGAGCATACAACAAAATTATTTAGATATAATGCAAATTAAACAATATCTTTTTTCGCTAAATATTTTAGCATATTAAAATTCAAATTAACTAAAATATGTGCAGTTATTAAATGTTTCAAGTTTTTGGCTTTTTTAGCACTTGCACAAGCCATCTATAAATTTATAACATATACAGAATTATTTGTTAACCCAGATGAAAAAGTCACGCCAATATCATTGCAATTGTTTTGTCATTAAATACAGAATAAATAGTAGCTAAAAATAAAAATTAAGATTCTTTATCATAAATTCCTTAGTTGTAGCTTAATTCCTTTATCGAAATGATAAACAGATTAAGACTACTGACCTGTCTTTATCTATAACTTCTTGTTCCAAAACCCTAGCTATTTTGCAAAAATCCTCTGATCTAGAGTTACTAATTCCTCCTGGCTTTAAGCAAAACACAAAAATAAAGTTCATGAGTTTAATTTACTAAATAAGTTAACTTTTGCTTTAAGGCACATGCAATAAGTATTCACCTTACCTGGATCTCTCGAGTTTTTCCCTTAATTATACTGAAATGAAAAAGACAAATAAATTTTTTTAAATTAAACAATAATTTTCTGATAATTAAAACAGATCATCATTAACGGCAATTTAATGCATGCCTTAAAAACATTTCACACCCACAACCTGAAATTACTTTTAAACTTACCTCTGCAGCTCATCTTCAGACACCTCGAAAAAGATTAAACCCCTTGTATTCCATTCCCCCGTTCTCACAGCTTTCTTGATTAGATGAAGAAGGGCAGCGACATCGTTCCTGAGACCGGCAACTTCCTTCCTTAACTGGGATTGCTCATGCTCAGACATGACCAGGTCACCTTTAGTCTTCTAGTATTCGGACAGGAAAAATTCAAGATAGAATTATTTTGCTATCTGAAAATTTTGTGACAGAATGATAACACCTAATACATCTGAATAAATTAAGTAAAATGATAGCAGGTTATATCTGCT
Organism: Tanypteryx hageni; assembly: GCA_028673005.1. Taxonomy (NCBI): domain Eukaryota; kingdom Metazoa; phylum Arthropoda; class Insecta; order Odonata; family Petaluridae; genus Tanypteryx; species Tanypteryx hageni. The sequence goes on from CM054117.1 coordinate 62,316,702, forward strand.
AAGAAAAGAAAAAACTCCCAGATTTCCAGAATAAAATGCTTCAAAGATATGCTAGATGTAGAAATATATGCAACTTCAAATCAAAAAAGCATAAGAAAGAAATGGATAATAACACTGCATTTAATGCCCTAAAACACACATAAATTTCACAATAAACTAACAAGATATCAGAGAATTTAATAAATTTCAATCCCTTTCTTAGAGTAAATAAACTCTAGATCAGTGGTACCCAACCTTTTATCAATCGTATGCCATTTTTCCAGTGTTGATGCACCACTTAGCTCTAAACATGCAATAAGTGAAAATAAAGATATGATAAATATAAATCTTATTTTTAATGCAATCTCCAGTGTAATTTCAATTCCACCAACTTGTCTATATCAGGTTGTAAATTTTTTATGCAAGTAGCAGCAGGATTTCGAGTTTAAGAGTCAGTGAGTCGTGAGCATAGTTTATTTTTGATAAATTTCATGGATGAGTAAACGTGTTCACATGCGTATGTGCTTGCAAATTGACAGAGCAAATTTTCTAAGTTGTGGAAATTACTCACAAGGCAAAAAATGACCAATTTTTAGAAGATGATCCATGATGAGTAAACAATGGTGAGAAGAAAATAGGGAGGGCTATACTTTTTATGTCTCGGGTGGAATTTTCAGGAATCAAAACCATCAGACATGAAAAGGTTTCCTTATTATCACTCGCCCACCAAATTCTTCACTTTCAAACCCACTCATTCAAAACTCACAAACTAAACTGATAAATCGACATAAATACAATAAAATTTTGAGATAATTCTATTAAATCCCAAATATATTTTAACTGTAGAAAAACAAAATGATCGTAAAAATTGCGTGTAAGTCGGGCACCACATTTGAGAGGCAAATGCACCAAAATTGGTGCATGCATCATGGCCTAGATATTCTTTAGGAAAATCTACAATAAAGCTGTTACTCCAGGTAATATTGAGCCCAGTGAGATTTAGTTTTTCCAACAGAAAAATTAAACAATTAGAGAGCAAATTATAGTTCTTTTCAAATGACATTGTGGATTAGAGAGAGAGAGAGAGAAGGTTGTGCTCGACCTTGAGAGAACCAATAAGAAGGAAGCAGGCGGAGCTTTAGCAGGCGAGACTTCACTCTCTCTTAGGTCTCTGTCGTGGTAACACTGTCTCCGAGTGTGCTCTGTTGCCACATGTTTATGCCACTGAGGTTTGCGGTTAACGTTCTTTTTTGTAGATCAGTTTTAGTTTAGATTCATATTTCCGTATTCTTTTTTTACTTCTTGTTTGTTTGTAGATCACTTTGTTCATTCAGTTTTATCATTTCTAATTTAGTTTTCTGGTTTTTAATTTAGTTTTCTTGTTTTTAATTTAGTTTTCTTGTATTTAATTTAGTTTTCTTGTATTTAATTTAGTTTTCGTTATTCATTCAGTTTTCTCATTTTTCATTTAGTTTTCTCGCAATTCATTCAGTTTTCTATTTAGTTCGTTGATTTTTTTAAGTTATTCAATTAGTTTGTTACTTCATTGTGCTAATTTTTTTTGTTACTTTGCGATTTAGTTGTTAATTGCATAGTCAGTGTGTAAGCAAAGGAGAATAAGAGGATGAACATTCTGGGCAGCCAAGCCAAGATGATTATCCATAATGTATTTCAGTATTTTCAAAAAGAGGAGTTAGGGCGTCCTGTTATTTCTCTTCAGAAAGTACACAAGAGAGTAGCTGAGGCCTGTGGCATAACAGAAAGAAAAATTCTGGTGACTGCTCATGAAAATAGATTCGTATGATAAGGCGAATGGCATCAAGTTCGTTATTACAAAGTATCATAACATTCACCATTCCCTTTGCCTTGCATGCTTACCTTGTGCATTCATGTGGAAGATATGGCAACAGCGAGTAGCGAAGAGACACTGCCTCCACCCCTGAGAACCAAAAGCATGCGAGCGGTCCCGTGTACGAACGAGCTTTCACTTGCAAAGTCATTTGAATTGCACTATAAGAGTAATCATAGTGAATGAAGCATGGTGTGACCTGCTCATTCTAAAATATTAATAAAACTTTTAAAGAGATATTCTTAACACATTCAGTGCCCTTTTGTTTATAAAGGTATTCAAGTTCACAGAAAAATTTTCTTGAGTGCTCGTACTCCTGGAATCTGAGGTACTTCCCTTTACTGCTTCTGCTTCTAAACAATGTCTGGGAAATTTTTCAAGAGGATATGAATCAATCTGGTCTGATATGTCAATGTGCAGCCACAGCTTCAGTGTATTTATAGTTAATGAATAATAAATATGCTATTGATGATGAAAAATTTTTGAATTTAACAATGAATTGTTGGATGATAACCAGAGGGCAAAAGAATAAAATGAGAAACTATATATAAAAATTTGAAATGAGAGGTTAATCTACCAAAATGTACTTACAAGTGAGTTTGTCTGTGCCTTCACTCTCTCAGCAGAAGCTTCCATCACTTCCGTCTCATAATGCTGATGCCGCAGAGTAGCTTCTCTGGCAGCACGAGCTGAGCACTTGAGCCGTGTTTCCAATAACACAACCCGTTCACGTGCCTCCCTCTCCAACTCTGCAGCTGCATCGATTAGCATAACATCTTGTTTGTATAAATCTTGCACCCATTCCTCAAGAGCAGTCACTTTCAGCTAATGTGGAAAAAAAATTTTTAGACATGAAACTATAATTCTCTGAAGAAAGTCGTGTTACAGACTACATCTAACAAATAAAATCCAGGTCACTAACAGCTTAGAGATAATTTCTTTTACTAATGTCTTAATAGCAATAGATGAATCAATTTTATTTTAGTACCAATTCCAATTTGGTATACTATAATATGAAAGTAGTGCAAAAGCTAAAATCATATGACATAAACAATCATTAAGATAAAATTTTGCTTAGATAATTCTTTAATTTATATGAATAATTCTGACAGTCATGAATCACTTCATTTATTCATCTCATCTCATCTCTAATGATGATGAGACAACTACAAGGAAATCTTCCCAAATTATGATCAATGGACTGGATGGTGACACATGCATGAATTTCAACATTTCTTCAAAACTAGAATGTGGGCATCAGCATCTGGAGCAGTGTTTTGTGAGCTAAGACAGAATGAGTCAAAATTGCCAAGTAAAGGCTAACAAGAAGTAGGCAAATGGCTAGGTTTTCAACATGAATGATGTGAGTCTGTGTGTGTATATGTGTGTGTGTGTGTATATATATATATATAGAGAGAGAGAGAGAGAGAGAGAGAGTTGTCAGAGCTTGCATACTGCAAGCGCTTAAAAAAAATCACCATACACCAAGATCTAAACTCATAAAGAAACCAACACGACATCATTTCAACTACACAGAGCCCATTTAAATAAGATAATAGTTTTCATTTTCCCAGAAATAAAGGCATCTATCTGAAATTTCTAAATTCTCTGTTTATCGGCTCACGTCCAATTTTTCGAATTCCAAGTTTCATGGCTCAGATCGCCCTTTATAATCATCATTAAGAAAATAGCCTATATGTTACACTAAAATTTGTAAAAATTAGAATATTTTGTGTGTTATGATTATGGTGTCATCATCCATGCCTTTTCGTACATATCCGGATAAAAAAATTAATTTAAAATGATCGCATCATCATATGTATTGCTCATTTGATGACATCATAGCCATGCGCAGTAGAACATTTTGGGTTCGGACGAATAGTTTGGAGAATAGGTCACGCAGCTTTTACCCACGGCTAAACATGGCCTTCCCTATAGGCGGTCCTGCCTCCTTCTATGAGAGTGCCTTCTGCGCACCGCCACCACTAAGCAAACATACTATGTACGTTGTTGGCTGAAATCAAATGGATTATAATGCAGTCTAAGCATTAAATCAATGCTCTTGAAGTATGGAAAATCAATTCCAATTGAAAGACATCGGAGTCATTGCTATGGTAGTTAATATTTTTAAAATCAAACTTTTACACAAATTCAACATGGGTTTGAATTTTATCTTCAAGAAAAATAAACTTCATTATTTCTTCTACAGTACGGTGCACTTTGTATCTTAATTTTAAATAATTTAAAAAAGCAATTTTTTATATCCCTACACAGTTTTCAACGCTTTTCTTATGGGTGTTTAAAATTGGACTTTGGGGTCAAAAACATCCTTTAAATATAACTTTTTCTGGAATTTTGGATTTTTTTCCAATGACCTATCTTCTTTCTAAATTTCAGCTCTGTAGCATTTCTAGAAGTGCCTTAGGTTTTATATGATATATCCTATATATGTAAGAAGTAGCTATTTATAATGATATGTTAAATTCATCAAAACTAGGTTCAGGGCTGTTGCATGGAAATCTGCTGCCCGAGACAAAAAAAAAACAATATACCAGCAGTTCACAATACACATGGGGGTGAAACTGCTACAACGTCACCTTGAGAAAAGCGTTGCCTTTGGTGGTTGGCTCTCAAACTCACCTCATGCATTGACCTTGATTAGATTATAAGAATTTTCATCTGGTCAATTTGTTAATTTGAAAGTCTTTATGACAACGCTCACATAAAAAAAATTAGAGGACCACTATAAAAATCTAACTTGTGAGATACACATAAAATAAACACAAAAAATGAACTGTGATAAATATGTTATAAGAACTTCAAATGCTCCTCTTGTGATTTCTAACACAAAGCTTAATTAAATCATTACTTATAACTATCTTAAATAACTTGGTTTTGTATATTGGCAGGTGAGAGGTGTAAGAAACACATAAAATGAAAATTAAAGAAAGACACCGTCAACTTATAGATGAGAAACTTGAAAAATTGTCTTATTTATTCTATTACCATCACAAACACCAATCCTACAGCATTTTTTTGTAGTCAAAACTGAAAAATTGATACAAATGATAATTAATTGGTCATTTTTCCTGTAATAAGAGAATGGTACTTTCCTTTGTTTCTTGACCTAAGCACCAATGAATAGTAGTGGTATGTTTAAAATAACATCTCTTTGCTATTTTGGCAAATAATTTCCATTTTTACGGAAATGAAGACAGTGTTTAATTAAAGAATGTAAAAACATTTACCTTATGACAGCAATTACACTGATATTCAAGCAGATTCCTCTGTGGAAAGTAAAATAAGAAAAAATAAAAATGAAAACAAGCGATAGTGTAATAATTCTGCTTAGCGTTTCCTGGGCTATTTATTCTATTATATACTTTAAATATTCATTTAGAATTCCTATCATTATATCTACAACTCTCATTTGCACCTCAACAAATTCTCAGGATGTCCTTTAATTTTCAAGCAATTCCTAATTAATTAATTTGGTAATTAAATGCATCCCCTTATTTACTTATGTGCGATAGCTTTACCCAGACAATTGATTTGAATTATACTGAAATGCTCCAGATATATGCTTGATTTTCAAAAATCTTTTTTTCGACACTGATTTCTTTTACTAAATGTATGCTTATATTAAGTATACCATACATTAAACCGCAAAAAGCATATTTGACGGCAATGCATATACTTTTCAAACAATTATATGTGCCTGCCACAGAAAACATTTTCACTGAATTAATAAATTATCAAACTTTGATATTTCGGCAAATGTTAACTTAGTTTCTCTTGATAGATAGTTTCTTATTTCAATAAAAAAATAAAAGTTTCTCTCTAAAATAGACCAAATAAAGTTTTATTCGATAAATTCAAGATTACTGCTTTCACAGTAACAACACGACCAAAGATAAAAGTAACAGTAAACACGCATATGTTTTAGATTGCTGGGGAAAATCAATGAAAAATTCTGAAGATTTTTGTGGTCTTACCCAAGTGGGACGACGATTAAAAATTAAGCATAGAGATATGTGCTGTACCTCAGTACTATTAGGGCTTTCTTGATCTATTCGTTTAATACGGCATTCATATAACTTCATGAATTCCTCCAAAACTTCCTTTGGCTGCATATTGCATGAGGAATGGCCCATTGAAGGATGAGAAATAGAATCATTGCTGTTGTTCTCATTTTTACGTATGGTTTCAGAAGAATCAGACATTTTCACCTTGACAGCCACATGCATACCAAAACACGTCCACTTTCACATTATATCGAAACAATTACCAACATTATAATTTGTGAATAAAAATATTTTTTTTCACGCTAACAATTAAGGCAATGAAAGAGTATATAAGGCGGTCGATAGGCTAACTATCATTCATTATGCACAATAAGACGCCCAGTATTTAATTTAACTCATTTGTCTTGCAATCAAAATATGCATTTGGTATAAATCTTAAATCATTAAAACATTCAATGACGAGCTTGGTTCAAGTCGCTAATTTTAGTTAACAAGATAAATATGAATGAAACAGGTGGAAGACTACGTGTGCACGTAAGTCTTTTCTATTTGCTGGATGGGTGCTTCGGCTACTTTAAAAGTGGATATATAAATATGATGTAACGCAGTGTCGAGTTGAGATTTTTTGATACGGAAGCAATTAATTATAAAAATCAGATCTTACTTTGTTATTTGAAATGCAGAGGAATTCTTTCCTTCTTTGCTAATTCTGCAATGACGCAGTGGCGAATCCTGAGGATTTGTGATACGGAAGCAATTAATTATGAAAATCAGATCTTACCTTATTTGAAATGCAGAGTTCTTTCTTTCTTTGCTAATTCTGCAATGACGTCATCATAAAACACGAGTTTTTGAGAATGTTATTTGATGAGGGCTTTTTCGATTGATATAATTGATAATTTCGAGTCTTTCTTGATTTATGGAATTCCTCACGAATGTTTTGATACGTTTGAGAGGTAAAAAACTCCGTTTAGTTGAGGCACTGGTCGCAGGAATTATCAATACTAATTCACATAATTTTGCCACTTGAGAGTAAGCTTTGTCTAAACCGTTTTCTTTAATGAAATGATATAAATCGCTACGCCCCTGATTATAATCGACTGACGAATCGGTAGGTATGTGACTCGGGATTTGGTCATCAATCCAATGCACTAATAATTTTTCCATTTTCCCCAGTAAACTGTAACGCGAACGCGTTAATTTCTTAACAGTTAACGCAGTAGTGGATTGAGCAGATGATTTTTATCTTGTCGTTTTCGTAGAAGTTAAAAATGGAAGGTAATAATATTTTTATTGCCCATATATTCCAATTGCGCTATATCGAAATTACGCTAAAGTAACATGCGCTAACAGAGGCATGACTGTATTAATATATTAATTTTGTCTAACGTCAATTTCATGTAAAACTTTTAACGTACTTTTGTATATAGCAATGAGCACCAACTTTCTCTTCGATGACGGAATATAATCTTTTAATGCAAACGTTACATTACTATAGGACTTTTGAGTTTATAATGGACTGCTTACTTATTTTGCCATCTTAACTGCAGCTCTTAATTGATGTTTTTTCTTGGTTTACAACGTTTGTAATAACGTAATCAAGTAGGAAAGACCAGTGTAGAGACAATTGCGTATATATACCTATTCAATACTACATTTTGAGGGTGAATGAGCCAGGTGCCATCATTGTATAAAGATAATAGTCATTTTCATGGAAAGAGTTAGGTCGAGATAATGTCATTTTATCCAGAAGTTTAGAAAAATTGGATAATTATGAATTCCAGACTTTCCAATGAAGCAGGAGGTTTTGCGGGTTTTGGAACAAAGACCTTTTTTCGAATCCTTTGGAAAGTAAGACAACGTTAAGGTAGTTGTAAAAGATATCGCCAAGGATGAGACTAGTTATGTTTGAGTGGTGTTTTAATCTCGGGAATGTCTTTGTCCAGGTGAGCGACTGATTAAAATTGAGGCTATTAGTTTTTTAATCCCTTTACGAGAGATTGGTCTCAAAAAATATTTGGAATAGGTTTTAGTTTAATAACTGTATCTTGGATATAGTCATCAAAAGAATTATTGTTATATTATTATATATATGATATTGTAATATGAATACAAATCTTTGCAAGACGGCCGCATTCATCTTCTTGGCTGGATTATATATTAGGGCGTTGCTAAGTTCAATCATAGCCAGGGCTGTCTTTAGGGATGGGAGGGCAGTTGCTCAGGGCCCCATGCCTAAGGGGGCCCCAATTCTATGGGTTTCTGTGCTTGAAGTTAGCTTACTAACTACTCTTATTAATTGCTCTTAGTGAAAAGACATAACGTGCGCAGAACATGAAAAGATCATTCTTAGACGTTCAAGTCAACAATTATCGATAGATTTGCTCATACTAAAGCTTGAAAAGTTATGTTTTAAAAATGCAGTGGAAAATTATTTAATTTTCTGCTTGTTCTACTCAAATGTATTTTTAATGCTATTTTTGTCAAACTTATTTTATTGCTGTATTTTTAGAAGATAAAAATACTAATGCAAAAATTATAAACAAAAATAATCATAACAATTAAATGATACAATAGGTATCATTTTCTGTGTGTGGGGTAGAGGGGCCACCGCAGCTGCATCCTCGCCCTGGGCCCTGCAAATCCTAGAGATGGCCTTGTGGGCAACACAAGAAATTAAATCATTCTGTATTGCACTGAACATGCCATGAAACACTGTGGAATGTTCCAAATGGTTTCCCAAAGTTTTGTCGTATTTAGCAACCAATTCTACCAAGTCCTCCATTTTTTAGTCACTGGATTCGTCAGGACCACGAAAGCCAAGTTCATGCTCTCCCAAAAAAACAAACAATATCAATAAATCTTTTTAGCATTTCCAGATTTTTCTTTACTGCTTCATTATGCTGGCAATGAGTAATTTCCAACTGCTTATCTAAAACATGCTGTATTTGAGTTCTTCCAAATGTTTTTTCTTGAAGAATTGACTGTAAATATTTTTTACTTATTGAATGTCTCTTTATTATCTTATGAAGATTATTTAAATCAGAAAATCCCGTTTTAGTCCAAACATTTTTTTCGTTCGAAAAAGGTAAGCACAGCCAACAAAATAATTTTGCTTTGCTCTCACATCCAGTCAACCATTCGATAATGTTATAAATATCTACGTTAAAATGTCTTGTGCATGATTTAATTTTTGTTTAAATTTAGGTGAGGTTTTGACCTGTTTGGATAATTTCAATCTTTGCCTAAAAACTTTTCGTTAATAAATTAGACACTGCACAACATGGAGTTGTGGCAGTTCCTCTAATTTACCATCATTTTCTTTGCCTTGCACTGTTATTCATCACCGTTATTGCACATCATCAGCGGCGTTATTTCCATATATTTTTATTAATGGATATTGCTAATTATTTTTCTCAAACAGGATGTTATCCAATTAATTTTTGTATTGCTAATTCAATTTGCTTTATATGGTGATGGATGTGATTTCCCTGAGCTCAGTGTTTCTTGGTATAATCTTTCCCACAGAGGCAATAAGATAAATAGGCTACAGGACTTTTGGAAAAATGGCATTGTTTAGTGTATGATTTTTCAAATCTTTTACGAGGATAAATTGATTCTTGTTTACAAGTCTCCAGTGTTTGAAATTTACTCTCTCAAAATAACTCTCTGGTAATGAAGCGATTCTTTTGATGGATAGTTTGTTCTCAAGCATTTAGTAGACAGAGAGACAATGATGGGGTAAATTTATCCATGCTTACAGAAAGAAATGGTTATCCAAAAAATAATTGTACACATAGGCATTAAAGGCAAGGGTCTTGCTTTTAAATTTTTTATGAACTTAATGGAAGGCAGATGTAATGAAGGCTACTGATCATATATGGTCATCTTTTAGAACAGTGCAGATGACTTTGAAATTAATGGAGAAACGACTGCTCAGACCAACAAAAAAAAACTGGCTGAATTTGGTGAAAGCAAAACTATCACAGGGCCAAACTATTTCTTGGTACATACTAGGAAAATTCATCTTCATGTCAAATTGAAAGACAGAAGAGATACTTCCAGTATCTATTACTTAACAGCATCTACCACAAACATGAATGAGAAAAAAATAAAATTTCCATGTAATATATTTTCAGCAAAAGTTCACCTCAAACATCTCCTATGCTATCATCAAATTGATTTAAATTCTCTTCAAATATTCATTACTTCCCCTTAGTTTTCATCCATTCATTTGATTTTTTTACCAATAGCATCTAAATTTCAATAGCTTAATTATGCATAATTTATCTCGCAATAACAGAATTTCATTCACTATGCAAATAATTTTGCAAAAGAGGAATTACATTATTTATATGACTTACAACAGCTCCAAGTATGAATTCTACATCAACAGGTTTTAGATCAATGCCTGCTGGTGACTTTCAGATATTGCGAGGATGTACAGCTTTTCGTTTCACAGGGAATTTTTTTTAAGTGCACAACCTTTTTGAACTTCGCGTGCTTGCAGTTCGCGAATTTGCACTTCTCGACAAATATTTTTACGACCATTACTTCTGTTTTGTGCCGATTATTTCGTTTCGCGTCATGCATTTGTGATACCAACAAGTGGAACTCCCTCTTCTTTTTTTGAAGTTTAGTTTAAACTTTGGTACCCTAGAAAAGGACATTATTATTATATTTATATTGCTCATTATTAGCAGTTTTTTAAGTAAACAAACATGATAACTCTCGACTTAATTATTTTAAACTTCATTTACTATTATCTTTGTATTTTGAACGTAATTTAGGGAAATGTTATTTTGTTTTATTAGATTTTCATTTTTTATTACGAATTTTTAATGGAAATCTAGGAATTGCTATCATCTTATAATGTAAGACTTTCTGCTGCGTATATTGAATGCAATTACTAAAAAAATGTTACCACTATAATGCTTTGTTTTCATTTTTTGTGACGTATTTTGAACAATTAAAAGAAATTTTATTACTTTCTTATGCTAGGTTTTGATTTTCTGTTACACATTTCGAAGGTAATTAATAAAAAAAATGTTACCATTTTATAATGCTAGTGTTTTTTTGCGACTTGGAAATGTTTGTTGCAGTGCCCAAGAATACATCTGTGCATTATGTACTCAACATTCTTTTCCAGTAGTTCATCAATTTAAATTTAAGAATTTCCTTGGAATGAACAAAAGAAGATCGAAAAATCTCACGCGAAAATGCACTTCATAATGCTGAGTTTTGAAGATAATTAAAAGAATTTTTTTCACTTTATGATGCTAGGTTTTCATTTGCTGTTGTTTTCTTTTATTTTCTGTAAAACTGCATTATTTATGATAAAAAGTGATATAGGTTGACTGGGAACCATACTCCCAAAATAACATTCCGTCTTATGGGAAAAGAAGACTTGCACTTGGCGAATTTGCATTTCGCGGCAGTTTTCCAGAACCAATTATTCGCAAAGTTCAAAAAGGTGGCGTATAGAGCCACAATAAGCTGGATTTCCTCGTGTGAATTATGAAAAAACTCAATACAGAGGATAAAATGACCAATCCAAAAAAATGTCTTTGTCATATATTAATACAATGTAATTTTACATAGAAAAAACATTTAATTGGCAGTGAGCAATGAAAACTGTAAAAAAATTCACTCAAAGGGGTTTGCTACTGTGACACAAAGGAATGTAACCCTCACAGTAAAAGCAAACCCTTCACCAAACACACAACTTCGTTATTCAGCTGCAGCATAACTGGTTTATTTAATGCATGAGGATCTCTATCTGCACAAGACGAGAGTTAGTATCTCCAGGCAATCGGTAGGGTAACGATCCAGCAAAATTTGTGATTGCCCTAGCTTTTTCTCTCAGCTGAACCAATTGCTGTGAAAGAATAAAATTACACAGTTAAGTAATCACAAATTAACATTTTAAATACCATATTAGCCTGAATATAAGGCGACCTCGAATATAACGCGACTTTTGGGAGGATTTTCAAGGGAAAACTGTAAATGCACAAAAAATCAGAAACTTGCACTATATTGCTGAAATGTATAAACAGTTTAAAAATATTACATCAATATCAGGGAGATTATCTAAAAAAAAGCCTGAAATATGAATGTTCAAAACCAACTCCTGTGTGGACTGAGAACTTTTCAGCCACCCCTCTTAATAAAATCATTAGTCCTCGAATATAATGTGCAAACTAATTTTTAAAATCCAATTTCAGGATAAAAACATTGCGTTATATTTGGGCTAATATGGTAATACAGGAAAACCTCATTAATTCGGTATCGGATAATTCGACGTATTTGATAATTGGAAGTGGTTACTATTCTCCTGCCGACAGAATAGGATTTTGTGAGGTTTTTAGTATATTCATTTTGAAATAGGGTTAATTTTTAATTTGAATACAATATTCGACCACATGGAGTGCTTAACTTAAGCTTATTTCAAAATAAAGTTCGAAAGTGATATGTCTCATACCATTATAGTAAAATCTCAATAGTTAATCCAATTAATCATATGCTGTTTGATGCCTTAGGTTCTGAACAACAATTTTATTTCTGGGTCTCCTGTGTTTTTTCTCTATTCTCTACATTATTTGAGAATTTGAAACTTGTGAAATGCCTTATCAACATTCTCGGAGAGGATGGGACTTGATCTTAAATGACTTCAGCATTTTCAAAAGCGGCATAATATAGTGGAGTTGTGGATGAGTGGCCAAGTATAATCAGTTAACACCATAGATGCTGATAATCGGCATTCAAGTATCAAACTAATTCTTAATAATTACGAGTAGAAGGACATTTTCAACTGCAGTGAAACTGGGTTGTTTTATAATTTGCAACCATATCGGATGCTTGCGTTCAAAGATGAAACTTGCCACCATGGGAAAAATCCAAAAAAAGATTGTTAGCTTGTAATGCAGATGGAAGTGAAAAATTAAAACCCCCTCATTGTTGGGAAGTCCAAAAGCCTCACTTTCCTCAGACTATGGGGCCAACAAAAAATGCTTGCGTGGCGGTAAAATTCTTAAGGAAGTGGCTTATGTGGTTGGAGAGATAAATAGCTTCCCAAAACAGGAAAATTATTCTGCTAATGGACCAGTGCACAATCAAGTGGGCCTAGAATTGAAGTATGTGAGTCTTCTATTTCTACCTGCTAATAAGACGAGTTATATGCAGCTCCTAGACCTGGGAATTGTTAACTGCCTAAAAATGTCATACGGAAAGCTGTTGGTAAGATATTACCTTCGTGAGTTTAAGCAGAATATTCTTGTAACAGAGATCAAGAAATGGAATTTACTCGAAAAAGTTCTTGCGAGGAATGCTATAGAACCTCCTGTTATTACAAATCGCTTTGGAAAAGCTGGGTTTTTAAATAAGAAAATTGGGGATGAAATAGTAAATACTACAGCAGATTTTGATGGCTGGGTTGAGCTGAGGTCTGACATTACCAGCCTAATGCATTTCGAAAATTTTGCTAGTGTTGATAGCATGGTAGCAACTTCCAAACAATGTATGATTTCAACAGATATTCTTCCGATAGATATAGAAGTGGCTGCTTCCACAGCAGCTTCAGGGAGAAGAGGAGGAACAGGAGAACCTCTTTGAACCTGCATGTCCTACATGCAAAAAGGCCAAAAATCCTATTTCCCAAAACACCTCATTGATCACAAATATTCAGCCGATTTTTGTCCTGCCATATTACATTTCAAAAATAAAAGCTGGGGACCCAACCTACTCGAGCAATTGGAAATCCTCTACCACATGAAGACCCACCCTAACGACATCATTAACACCTCTTCCCTACCCATTCCCTGCTGCCTACCTCAGTTTTTCCCTTGCTAAACAATCCCTCTAATCTTCCTCTTCCCCCTCACCCTCCCAAACTACCACGTAAGAGCCCCTTCCTTCCCTCCCCTAGTTTCCCCCACCTCTCCCTCCCTCTCCTCCCATTCTCTATATATACATGTAGTGTTCTTATTCCTGACCTGATGATGACTATGTGTTAGTCGAAACCAGTCATCCGTTCTGTGTTATTAAAGTGGATTCTTTACAAAGTGCTACACTTTTTCTTCCCTGAAGGGGATATGATTTTCAAACAAAAGTTTTGATATTTTTTCAATCTGCCACAGTATCTATTAAATTACAAGGTTTAAATAAATTATTCAAATTTCATGATTCTCTGATAAATATTCTTATTTGAATGTGCATGATACAAGACAAACTTAAAAACGATTTATAATTTTTCAACAATTCAGATATTTCAGATTTTGGAATTTGTATACTAAATATTAAATGCGCGATTCTTACCTTATCTCTTCCCCCTTCATCAAACCTAGCTCCTAAGGAATCAGATCCCCTGAAATAAGGAAAGACTGATTAGGAGACAAACAAGGCAGTAAATCGCATTGTCCAATGGATACTAAATTAGATTATGCACAAGACTATTTCCTTATGCACATAAGTCTTGCAACTGCATAATAATAAATTTGTTAGGTTTAAATTCCTCTGACTGCTTTTCAGAATAAATAAGCAAGCTGAATTAAAATGATCTTGTGAACTAAATACAGAGTGCTGACGAAACAGTGTGTGCATGTGTGTTGGATGGCGAAACAGCCTCTTGGACTATTATCGCCATAACATTACTCACACTCTCTCATATATGAGAAAGAAAGTCACACAACACAAATAATGTAGACAAGACTACATTAAATTAATCCAATCATGTGTCTCATCCTATGGAATAATTAAATAAGCTGAAGAAACAGACCAAAGCTACACATTCCTTCTGAAAATATAGAGAATAATCATAACCTCAAGTTTTTAGGTTTAATTTAGTTAATAAAATTCAGTTTTGGATGATTTATATCTTAATTCAATTAACATGTTTATCTGAGAGTACACTACATACTTCTATGTAAATACATACAAGTATGAATTGATGCATGCATGCTTATTTATGAGAGGTATGTTGCAATTAAAATACATGTGCAGCATCAGTTTCCAGTAATTTCTCCAACAGTGAGAGTGAGTAATCATGAGAATTACTATGATACCCTTGGTAACAATTTTCACTCGGAACTAATTTTCAGTTTTCTCTCTCAAGTGCCTATTTCAGGAAAATCTTGGTAAGATTAAGCATGGATGAAAATTCCATCCATTCATTTAGAGGAACTTTTAGAAACAAAATAAAACTATTGTTGCCAGCAATTCTACAAAGGGACACTCTGGTTAAAATATGCTTCAATGTAAATTTTCATTATGAGTAATGCTATTTTGTTCTTGAACACTTTCTTCACATTTTATTTTTTTAATTTTAAATGGATATTTCTAACAAAGGGTAAGTTCAGGGATATTAATTGATATTAATTATTCACCAGCAAACTAAATGATGTCCTAAGCTATTATTATCAACAATATGACCATTCTTGAGACAAAAAAATCTAAGATGAATTTACAATGTTCAGCCTTTTTTGGCTGTGACCCAAATTCCAGTTACAGTGTGGCCCATGTCCTCCACTAGTTCACTTGTGATACGTGACAAAATAAATAGAAATTAAACAAGTAAATTCATTTAAGCAGTTAGCATTGAACAGGTTGTTTGGAGGAATGATATATTTGGATATAGTCAGCCAAGGATGACCTTTGCCGATCCACTCACAATGACTTGACGACCCAATTTTGGATCGCAACCCAGGCATTAAGAATCACTGATTTAAATAATACTTTTTGATACAGACCTAGCTTTATTATACTGCTCATGCAAGATGTTCATAGTTGCCAGAAGGATGTCTGGCATATTGCGGCAGATTTCATCCCCTAATCGTCTGAAGGTTATAATGCACTCCTCCAATTCATCCAGAGATAAAGGTACAAGGTGTATTTTTCTCAGTACCTATAGGAAAAAAATAAATCACAGAAGGAATTTTAAAGATTTGGTTTAATTTTATTTGTTATATTATAAATGAAGAATGATTTCATTTTATACCTCAGATAATCTTGAATGAATTTGAAATTAACAGAATTAACCATTATCGATACTTCCTTTCCCCTCACTTTTATTAAGCAAATAAATCAACACTAGTAGTTCCCTGTCGATAAATTGACTGTTTGGTTAGATTAAATATTGTATTGGTAGTAAGCCTTCTGTCACATTATCAAGAAGCTCAGCGACTACAAGGTTTATTTCCTTCTACTAATGTCCGTTATGCATGCCAACTTAACATCACCCATTATTTCCTATATCGACTAATGTCCGCTAGCATCACCATCTTAACATCACCTCTACAACTATGTCATCCAGAGTTTAGCTGGTCACAAAAAACCTCATATCTCGCCAACGGTATGAATGATTTCAATTTTATAATTTTCCTACAAATCTGCAGGTCGAGACGTTTAATTTGAAGCATCATACGTTAAGGTGACTGTTACCTTCGCTTTAAAAATCTCATTTTTTAACACTATTAATATATAGATAATTGTCATTTGTTGAAGCAGGCTACAAAATGTGCAATGACTATTTACTAAGCTCTTGCAATCCTAATCTACTACACTTGAGTAACTTAAGTATATAATATGATATGCCAGACCATGAATTTTCTGGACCATGGGAGCTCCCTTGGACCATGAGAGGTACACATCCTCTCCGTAGTCAAATACAGTTTTTAATTACATAGATATTTTGTTAATTTAAAATACCAAATTCCATTAGCATTAGTCTGGAAATACTAAGTCCTTCATTTCGGCATAATCCAAACCACATAAGTGCACGATCCAATCATTGCTCTTCTTCCTTCCATTGTTTTTATGTTTTCAATCCCTTTTTGTATCACTTTCAACACAGAACTTAAGCAGTTTTCTCTTCTGCTTCTTAATATCATAAACTGTTGAGGACCCGTTACTGTAAATCTCACTTAACTACTTAACTGATGTGCCTGAGCTTAGTATTTTTTAACCAATTCCACTTTCTTTTGGATTGATATCAGTTTATGTCATCACCGCAACTGCTTATTGGTCTCTTAGTCAATATGGTTAAATATACTCATTATATTTAATAAGAGGCATTCACTCTAATGAAGTTTACTGTGATCAAACAGGGGACTCACGCAATGCGAGAGCGGCCACTTTAGCAACTTCATGTATCAGTGTTCCTCACATTTCTAAAAGTATCTCCCATAGAACGATTAAAGATATAGAACTTAAATAGCCAATTTGCTAAAATTGGCTATCATCAAATCTTTTAGTATTCATATTGCTGTTAAATCATTGTGCTACCAATAAAATGCATTAATATCCACAGAGGGTTATGTTCATTCATGGCTACATTTAAGTACATATATAGAGCATAAGTTAGGACTAATTCTCCTTCGAAGTGATTCGCGGTTCAAAAAAGTTTGAGAATCACTGACATATAGCAAATCACATAAGTTCTTCCAGACCAGCCGTTATCGTAAATATTACAGAACCACGGATGTTTCCGGACCATGGATCGCCGGAATATAGGTGCTGAAGTGTACTCATTCGCCTAAAATTTTTAAGTAATAATTTTACTTTAGTTTCATTAATTTAAGCGAAGCCAAGCAGACAAGCACTTGATTTTTACAATCACTTTTCAACACTACCACCAATCACAACTGCTAGAAAAATGCAATTTAGCAACTAAGAAGAGTATGTATTTTTGGCTAATCAACCTCTTGGATTATAATAGCCTTAACTCCTTCCACACCGAACACAATCAAAAGGGAGGAGGGAAACCCAGTGCTGGCATAAGCCTACTCTTAACGAAGAACACCAAGGGGGCCAACGGCTTAACGTCCCTTCCAAAGAACAGAATGCTGAATTTGCGCAGTCTCCTCAAACCACACAAACAGGAAGCCGGGCGACCTTGGAAAAAAACCTACTTGTACAGGATTTGTGCCCACTGCCTTTTAAAGTAGCAGGCGAGTAGCAGCCAGCATCCTAACCACTACACCACTGGCACCCTCTAAGAAGAGTTATAAAAGTTTTTAGGTGCATTGAGTTTAACAATGTAATGTATTATCAACAGAATGTGCAACTGTGCATTTTACAGAACTTGCATGAATAAATAATAAACCAAGTGTGCCTCAGTAGCAGCAAATATGAAAAAATACATACATATATATACTACAAAAAGCACTTCCACAATTAAAACATGGGAATGCTCCATAAATCAACACGATATACCTTACCAATCCAGAAATGTTATAGAGGCTTAATAAAAAAATCAGCTAAAACATTACACATTTTTTAAATGAATACATTGCTTACGTCAAGAGCTTCCATATGTTTGCCAGCGTGATAAAAATCAAAGAAATCAATGAGACGGCAAAGAGTTTGGAAGGTAGAAGCAGTCTCTGCAGAGCAGGAAAGCGGTTGACCCCTCTTCATCACAGCCTTAGTGGCCACCTTCAGTCGCTCTCTCAGCCAACCCTCTTCTTCCGTTCCGCTCATAGCTCTTCCATCTCTCCCGACCATTGGCCTCTCTTCTCCCACTGGAGCTGCTTTTGATATCACCTGACTGAGCAGTATGGACAGCAGCGATAGCGTCTTCTCATCATTCTGCAAATAATAATAAGGTATGTTCTATTGATAAAGGAACATTTTGTATAAAAAACACAATAAACTCTCTCAAATAGTTTAATGCTTTATTTTTTTAAACAAAGATTTCATTCAATAAATGGTTGGCAAGGATGACAGGAAAAATAAATCACTGAATCATAGCTCAAAACTACAATCATTGAAATAATTCAAAATATATTTTCCACCAACAGCAAACATGGAAATTAAAGTTCTATTTCCATATGTTTCAGCATATAAGATGCACACTGGTTTTTAGAAGATTTTTTAGGAAAGAAGTATTTTGGTCCATCAAGGCATTTAGAAATTTTCACATGCGATTTTCAATCTTCTTTTGTTCATTTCAAGGAAATGCTTTAATTTAAATTGATGAACTACTGAAATGGAATGTTGAGCACATGATGCACGGATGTTTTCTTGGGTTCTGCCACAAGCATTTCCAAGCCGCAAAAAAAAACACTAGCATTAAAAGGTGGTGACATTTCTTTTATTAATCATGTTCCAAATGCGTAACAGAAAATCAAAATCTAGTGTAAGAAAATGGCAACATTTCTTTTAATTGTTCAAAATAGTCACAAAAATAAAAACAAAGCATTA
Organism: Tanypteryx hageni; assembly: GCA_028673005.1. Taxonomy (NCBI): domain Eukaryota; kingdom Metazoa; phylum Arthropoda; class Insecta; order Odonata; family Petaluridae; genus Tanypteryx; species Tanypteryx hageni. The sequence continues at coordinate 62,335,752 of CM054117.1, forward strand.
ATGTGGTGACATTTCTTTTAGTAATCGCATTCAAAATACGCAGTAGAAAATCTTACATTTACAAGATGATAGCAATTCTTAGATTTTCATTAAAAATTCATAATAAAAAACATTTCCTTAAATTACGTTCAAAATATGTACAAAGATAATATCAAATGAAAACTTTGCATTCCAAAATGATGGCATTTCCTTAAATTTCAAACTAAAGCTTCATCATTGGCAGTGAACTTCAAACTGAGTTACAAAATAATTAATTTGAGAGTTATCATGTTTATTTACTTCAAAAACTGCTAATAATGAGCATTATAAATATAATAATAATATTGTCCTTTTCTAGGGCGCCAAAGTTTAAACTGAACCTCCAAACAAAAAAGTAGAGGGAGTTCACGCTTGTTGTCATCGCAAATGCATGATGCGAAATGCAAATAATCGGCGTGAAACTGAAGTAACGGTCATAAAAATTTTTGTCGTGAAGTGCAAAGTCATGAACCGCAAGCACGTGAAGTTCAAAAAGGCGGTGTACTATATTTACCTGAATCCAAGACAACCCAGACTGCCAAAACAGAAGAAAGATTTTATGACCTATTTCTCACTGAACATATTTGGTGTATATCTCAAACACACGTATTCAGTATAGGTATACTAGTTCATTAATTAATTGAAATGGTTTGTTACAAAAGAACAGAATTTTAAAAATGTATTTAAAAAAATTAATACGTATTAACTGAAACCCAGATCCTAAGTTTGCAATGAAAATTTTCAGTAAATACTATTATTTTATCTTGTTTCATTTGTTTAAAAAACATTGATAAAACACGTAACCATACATCCTGCAATTCTCCAATAACTCATCGTGGTACGTTCATCGTGCATCAATTCGTTGCACAAAAAATTCGTCGCGCATCAATACATCGCAGGATAAACTCATTGCGAGACAAATTGGAAGGCAAGACTGGTGTAGAGCAGTGGGAAACACTTTTCCACAGCAAACTTTTTCTTTATATTTCGATAATACCATAATGAATTACAATTCTCTTTGCGGATTACACAAGGTGAGACACATTGAATGGTATAAGGAAGAGGGTGACTCCCAACCCAACAAGTGTATCCCCTTGCCATACGCCAGTCTCGCCTTTCAATTTGTCTCACGACGAATTTGTCAAGCGATGAATTGACGCACAATGAGTTTGTCATGCAATGTATTGACGCATGACGAGTTTGTCATGTGAGAAACTGACGAATTGATTCGCAATGAATTGATCCCAATGTATTAGACGGTATACTACTTTGTACTCGAATTTAAGAAGATCCTCGATTTTCGCAAGCTGAAATTTGGAAAAGAAACTCGTCTTGGACTCGGCAAAATACGATATATCCCGACTGAATATCAGTTGTTTAGATAGATGTTAGATGTTTAGATACCAGTATAATTACATACGTCTATCCTAAATATGAATCACCTACAAATATCATTTCAATAACAACAAATTAATATGTAAACATCTCACCTTGGCCAGATTGTAAAGCTCAACAGCATCTTCAAAGAGACCTCTTTCTTCACAACGCTTTCCAGCAGCTTCTGCCACCTCACTGGCAACATCAGCACCTGAACCTGGTGTACAAAGCTCATCAATTAATCCTGGAATTCGGCAGCCATCTCCCATTAGCTTGCCGAGGAGGAGCCCAAAGTCTCGACTCTCAAGAACCATATTCACCACACACTCGGTGAAAAGGTTATCTTCTTTACTGATGCCTTCACCATCTCCCTTAAAGTTCCTTCAAAAATACAATTGTGCAATTGAGAGACAACCATACCTAATAAACCATAAAATTTGGTTATTATAATTAATCAACTGTCTAATAAACTTTTTGTGCCAAGCACTAAGCTTGTAAATCTTTTTCATAAAATTCCAGCTGTATTCATTAACAATGGCTATCAGCCTTTTAAATCTTACCTCAAACAGAAGTAGTAATTTAAAGCTTCTCTTGGGTCTGTGGCTTCAAAATGCTGCACATAGAGGGTGACGAGACGTGCCAGATTAAGGCGACGCATGGTAGGAGGATCTGCTGGGTCGGCCACCACTGAATATTTTTCAAATAACAGACAATCAAAGTCAAATATAAAAACCACTCATTAACTTTAAACAAAGGTAAAACTTTTTATAGCATATGGAGATACATATTGTGTTAATTTGATTGTAGTTATGAGACAAGCTTGATAATTCTCTACTGGAATAAGAAATCACGATGTGTATTTATACATTTATAGTCCAAGTAGTGAATCACAAGGAATTTCAATACTGATAATTTGGATAGATAAGATATGGCAATTTTTTATTGTGCATTTAAAATCTGAATAGTGAATCATAAGCAATGTTTGTATATTTTTGACAATTTTGATGGATTGAATCCACATAATTTGAAGTAATTATTTGTTGGTCCCTTGAACTTTGAACTAATGATGCTTTACTTTAATGATTAATATTAGCAAAAACAAAATTACAGTGAACCAATTCAAGAAAAAATATTCCTCACTGGTAAAGATAGAATAATGACAACAGAAATGGTGTTGAAAGTGTTATAAAAAATGGTGCAAGCCTTTACAAAATGTTTTTAAAAACTCTAGTTTTATGAACACCAAGTATTTAAAGAATTTGTCATAAAATATGATTTTCAAGAATATAGAGCCATCAGAAACATCTGACCTTGAGCTAAATATACTCACACAATGGCGCTTTGTTGTCTTGAGGAAGAGCAAGTAAGTTGAGTTGATGCAGTGCTAGGCCTAAGTGAACAGCCTGACAATTTGATTGCAATCTTGGCAATGCCCTTGATGCAAGGAATTCTATTGCTACTTCCCACAGCCCAGTGAGGATAAGAGCTTGGACATAGACATGTGGACGCTCTGATGCTCCATAATGCTGCTCACCTGTAATACGTAAATAAATGGACGGAGTGAAATCTTACTTACAGTAGTATTCACAGAAAATGCTATGTCTTCTGATGTAGTAAGTATATATGAAATAGATGGTTGTATTTCCCAGTACCTCACATTAAAAAAATAATTTTGGTTAAGCTCTAAAATATTGTTTAAAAATTATTTCTACATAAAAATAAGACCCATAATTCATCAAATGGCAATATAAATCATCCATTACAAAAAACTCATTCTTAGGAGTCCAATTTTCCATTCTCTTCATTTACAGGATTTCCTTTAAAATGCTTTTATTCCTGTGGAAATCAATTTCTAAATAACCCTAAACTCATCAGGCATCCAATTTAAATCAAAATGTATATAAAGGTGATTCAATAACTCAGAACTGAAACCTTAATATTTTGGAAAGTAATCAAAAGCAAGAAAACTTGATGAGCTTTAATATTATACTTATACCTAATTCTTAGGTTGAATCTAGAGCCCTGCATGGGTATGATATTTTCCACCCGTACCTGACCCGTACCCGCAGACTACTAACCCGTACCCGACCCATACTCGCAGACTTCTAACCTGTACCCGCAGAATATTAACCCACACCTGACATGTACCTGTAGGCTCGCACCCACACAGAAGGTCTACTTGTCCGACCTGATCCATATTTTTTTAACTGTCTGGTCCTTGAGACACAAATCCGTAGCAAGAAATTGTGAAAAAATGAAAATATTATTTCTGAGTCACAATCAATTATATTGTATAAATTAAAATGAAATGCAATTGTCCATAAACATTCATTTTTAAGATTTAAAAAATGTATTTAAAGTATCTAAGATTTATTTTTACAAAAATTACAAATTTTACAAAATTATTTAATTGAAAAAAGGAATCATTAATTAATAGTACCCTGAGATTTAAAATGAATATTTAAAAATAGGACATCATCCACATTTGTGAGACCTAAACTGCTTCTTCTTTCACTAACAACATGTCTCACCAATGAAAAACACCTCTCTGATGGAGCACTGGTCACTGGTATTGCAAAAATACGATTCGCTAAAATACTTAAATTTAGCAAACAATTCTTTTGCTTATCCATTTCATCAAATCAAAATTATTAGTAATGTCGTCAGATAGTTTTAAGTCAATATATGCAGTCAATTCATCTGGAGAAATATGATCATTTATTGTGTCTGTATCCATAAACTGAACTAAGGTGTCTGACATTTTATACCTTTTCATTGGTTGCTCCACAAGCACACGTGTTAGATGTTAGATTCTGTTGAACCTATTTCTAAATGATCGTTTATTTTCCAATGCCACAAGTTAACCAAAAATATTGTTGGATATTTTTCTCCTTTCTATTCAATCAATGCTTTCTGGAATGGAATGAGGTATTCTACTACATTAATAAATCTTTCTTTTCAACCTCACAAATCATATCACTCGTTTTTTCAATTAAATATTATAAATAATCTCCCAATTTTCAAGTATTGAAGAGATCATACGAAGAATTGAATTCCAACGTGTCTTGATCTCCCTTCAAAGTAGATTTCAGCGCACCTCGTAAGCCTGATTTTTAACAATATTTCATAATTTTTCTACACTTCTGAATTAAAGCAAGTGATGTTTCATTAGAAGAAATAGAAATATCTACAACATTATTTATTAAGTTTGCTGCACAATTGATTTTATTGAAAATTTTCAAAGCAGCTTTAATATTTACTCCACGGTCATTGACAAAAATAAAATTCTTCAAGATACTATAGACACTGCATTGTTTTAAAATTAGCAACAATTCATTCCTTATATACTCCCGTTTTATTTTCGGAAGGATCAAGATGTTTAGTGCACAGAACACGATTGCATAACATGGCATTCTTTACATAGTGCAATGTGGTCCCAAAATAACTGACATTTTTGTAATTATCTGTCCACAAGTCCAACGTGATCCCACCCCCTATTGTACCTATGTAGGATTTTATTTCTTGAATTAGCTCTTCTCGAGCTTTCTGAGCCACTCAATTAAGATTTCTCGAAATAGTGGTTGGATGTGGTTGCGCATCTTCTAAGTCAAAATAACATTTTTGATTTGCACTCATTTTCATTATTATTTCTAATAAATTTATAAACCCATCTCCTGACGCTATCTCAAAAGGTATCAAATCTCTAACTACAACTTCGACACAGCCATCTAAAACATTTTTTTTATTTTCAGCTGATAACTTTGGTAAATTGCATTGTTTCGGCACAAGAAAATTTGTAATTTTAGGCACGCCTTCTTTGTTATTTTCACACTTGTGTTGCAATAAACTTGATGTTCCCAGATTCCTATTGTCATAATGCTAAACATTTTTGCAACTACTGCAAGCGATTGTCATCGAAATCCCTTTTCATCTAAAATTTCACAGAACGTTTCCCAAATTTTTGATTTGGCATTTTTGTTTTTTCATAGAGTGTACTCTCACCTCAAAAGCTTCCTTCTTATCTGATCAGCATTTATTGTTCAAATCTAAAAGGCAGATAAAAGTAATATTTCCATTAAAATTAAGATTTATAATTGAAAGATGCATTAATTTATAACTGACAATTTCACATGCCGTTCAATCAGCTGGTATTGGTTCCTTTTAAGGATGTGGTAGATTGATATTCTGTCACAAAAGTCGAGATCACATATAACTCAACAATGAATTTTATAAAATAACTGTTGTTCCTTTGTCTCGCAAACAAAATATAAAATAATACAACTCACACGTGATTATTTGACGAAAAAATACTATATATTTGAACGTCAAATAACATATAAAAATGCTGATAGGCACCCTTATATGTAACCACGTCTCTTCAAAAGCGAATTCACAAAGATAGATTTTACTTGCATGAATGGGCAAAACCAACTGGTTAAAAGGGAGAGTTCTCGCACAAACCAATCTGCCATAATTACATTGTACTACATAATTCCCCTCTTCACTCTTTCTCACCCCCTCCCCACATTCTCTACTACTAAACGTAATCGACAATTGTCTGTTAATTGCAACTTTGTCGATCTGCCGACCTGGATAAATTGCAAATTTGTATCTCCCTATATAACGCTACTTTTGACCGCGAGGGTGGGTTTTACTAGCAGTAAAAGGCGTGTGAAAAGTTCCTGTGCCTACATTGGTGAGGCAAATTGAATTGGAATTAAAACTAGTTTTCGTACCCGCTCTTTACCCGCACAGGTGCCTTTTGTGTCTGAACCCCACCTGTTCCCGCATGGAAGCACTATATATCTGACCCGACACCTTTGCTGCAGGTACCCGCAGGTCAGGTCGGGTAAACTGCAGGTATGCAGGCCTCTAGTTGAAACCAACAAGTTCGCATTTAAGTTTCTTATCAGTTATACAAAATTTATAATCAGGTTCAGTAAGAGAGATATAAAAACTGGTAGGAATTCCTTTGTTGAAATAAGATGTGCAACCAAGATTTTCTACGAACTGTCCAGAAAATTCTGATACTATAGTAACTTAAGTCTAACTTTAGTTCTGGCATGCAACACAGGAGAGATATGACATTACCAAAAGGCATAAAAGAGGTCACTGAAGAGAAAGACAGCAACTACGGTTGTGCATGTGGTAAATATGTCATTCAGCAATTGACTTGAATCCTTCTCAACAGCTCACTGATTTTTCTTGATTGTCAGAGCTATAGTTAGACTAGCCAATGTATTCTTACTTAATGATTTAATAAGCTTCATAAATGCTCTTTTTAGGTTACTTTAATCTTGAATACTCGAGCTCTCTTGAATCAATAAATTAATCAAAATATCTTTTACATTTGAAACTTTTCAACAATCAAGGCCCATAAATGAAGGAATATCAACAACTATGAAATTTCAGACCCATGGAAAATAATTTTCCTACCCATCAAATAAATAACTTTGGGAAGGTAAAACAAACATGGATGGATAGACGTTAGTAAACACTACATTTTCATTTTTTAAACATTAAAGAGATAGGAAATAAATACTTTATACCATAATCTAGTACAAGGGACTGAAGCTCCTGAAGTGTGGCTCCACGGCTCATTCCACCTTTGGCAGGACCAGAGGACATCGCACTACTTTCTCTTTCTATCTGTGTAAGTTTTAGCCAGAGGTAGTCATCAGAGGTTTGACCCAACACTCCTTCAACGCCACTCCAACCACCTAATCCTCCACCCATTCCCTCATCCTCAGTGCCAAAGCCGCGGCCAACACCATCGCCGCAACCACCAAGAACACAGTAGACAGCTCTGACAAATGAAGATAACATTAACTTCAGAGACTAGCATGGAAACTAGTAGTTTGTTGGAGAGGTGATAGAAATCATAAATATTAATTTCCTGCTATTGGTATTTGTTGAGAAACAAATACCGTATTAACCCAAAAGGAAGGCAACTTTGAATTTAAGGTGACCACAATAAAAAAAAAGGTGTATTCAGGAAAAAACTTTGTAATACAAATTTTTAAAATAACATACAGTAATAACTTTGTGACACAGCTAACACTGCCAGCATTACAGTAATGCGCATTTTTTCAATTTCCAAAGTTTTTATAACGATGTTTTGTGCTATTTTCATTAAGTGTAGAATTGGATGGTATGTTGAAATAAAGAGGTGTCTCATCTGCATTACCCATTTGGCTCAGAAGGTAATCATAAATTTTCCACTATGTAATTACATACTTCTGGAAAGCAATAATTTTGTCCCTGTAGTCAGAAGGTAAACATTGGCAAAGAGAAGTTCTTCATCGCAGGCCTAAATCATTACGATGCATCATCTGTACGCACCAATCATTACTAGCCTTGAATTCTTGCCGTGGGATGTTTAGTGATCATGATAATTCAAGAGCTTTCAGTTTAATGATTTACTGCAACAATGGTTTTCTACCCGTTCTTTGAGTATGCACAAATTTTACAGTTTCTTCTTCTAATTCATGAAATCGACCTTGTTTGGGTCTACTAAATGTGTCGAGTTAGCAGCTTCAAGTTTCTGTTTTGTTTGCTCCCATCTTCACACAAATGCCTCTGTCACATTATATTTCCTCCCAGCCTCACAGATGATAGTTTCTTCAGCATAATGCACTGCCATTAGCTTAAAATTTCTATCAAAACTTCATCTTATACCTTGTGATTTTACAGAGATGCCTTCTTCTTTACACGATCTGTCATTTTAGTCATAATAATTCAAGTAAATTATTTAAAACTGCTAAAAATAATAACTAGTCCTCACTTTGTGTTAAAATCAGTGATGGCAAATGAAAAAAAATCGTTTTGTTATGTTTTTTGTTACAGCAAAAAAGATACTGTTTTTTGTTACATTTTTCGTTACACTTAAATCACCTTATGATGTTATAAACAGTCTTTTAACACAAACCTATTAAGTAGATGTCTACTAATAAATCGAGAGATGGTTGCGTTTTCTTGATCATGTAAAACCGAAACCGTGTACATCAAGCTCCATTTAAATCGAGGGATAGGTGTATATATCTACCGTGCAAAGTCAGTATCCATTGATTGCCTAGGATCAGTCCTGCGAGCAATCACATGGTGAGAATATCGAAATAACGGTTTTTGTTTTTCATTACACTAATTTTGAAAATTTCATTAATGTTTTTCGTTACGTTATTCAAATATCCCCTCCCTATGGACTGCATAACCTTACAGAGGTGGGAGGGTTTGTGTACTCTTATGAACCAAAGAGCTATGCTGGCAGGAGATAATTCTCCTGGTAGGACCATCCAAGCCGGAAAGGTCTGAGAGGAAGAGTCAGACTAAGAAGCAGTCTTGTGGGTTTTACATCCTCCTGTGCAAGGGCAGCAGCTTACACAGTACCTCTGTAGGTGGTGATCATGTGGATCTGAACAGCTTCAGATGGGTAATCACTCTTGTGAAACTGCGATGAGGAAAGCAAGGGGAAACTAACTCATTATATTTCCCATGATAGGCTGAAAAGCTGCAAATACCTCTATGGATCTCTCGGGGGGAAAATTTTCCAGAGGTAAAATAGTCCCCCAATCAGATCTCTGGGTGGGGACTATCCTCGGGGATGCACAGAGGAAATGTAACATTAATAAGAAAATTCAAACATCATTTCATTATATCGTTACATTACACGTAACGTTTTCCATCACTGGTTAAAACTTAGCAAAGTTTGTACTAATCACATGCTCTCATAGAGGCTATACTCTTCAAACTGCAGGTGTACTTGTCTGCTGCTGGCGCACAAAAAGTAACAAATATGTTTAAATTGTAACAAGACAAGCATAAAACGCTGACTATCTTAGTGTCGCCATTTTCAATGCTGTATGTATTAAATATTCTGCCCAACCGATCACAAGTTCTGACATAAGTTTGTCAACACTCCCCTTCTCCCAGTACCTACGAGGCAGATAGCCACTGGTTTACACATTGTGAACTTCAAGAATATGAATAAATGTATTGTATTAATAATTAAATGTAATATATTGTATGCATAAATAAATGCATTTTTGTGTACATAGAATTGGCATCGGGGTGTTACATGCAGCGTTTAAAACTTTGTACTCAATTTTAAGAATGTCCCTAATTTTGTTGCCAAAATATTTGGAAAAATACCCTTCTTCCTTTCGAGTTAATACAATAAATTTGGGCAAAAACTGCTCTTCTGTCTCACCTCTTATATGGATCAGGAGAGTTGCGGATATGTCTTCGGAACTGATACCTCACTTGGACATCATGCTTCGGTACAAGTGAGCCATTGGGAGAAGTAAGGCATTCTTTCAGTACTTTGCTCACTTCTTCTAACTCACTCCTGTGTGATTAAAAATGAAAACTATATGAAAATATAGCAAATAAAAAGTGTTATTAACTCCTTTCAATATCTTCCGTACCACTAAATGTAACATATAAACCAATCCTAGGGTTAAATATTTCTTTGGAGATGGATTTTAATAATTGTATGTAAAAGTTGTCTTGAATGGCAAATATTCTATTTATACTAATAAGGGAATCAAATTCCAATAAGTGGAATTGCCCTAAAAGAAGCACATTTCACTTATTACACAAACCCAGCAAAAAGAATCTTTATAATATCATAAAAAATAATAAGTGAACACTCAAGACAACAAAACAGATGGACAGATATAATTACTGGAGCTTTTAAGAAAAGAAGCCAAAAATTAAAAATCTTTAGAAAGATGAGTGATGAGAAAATTGTAAGAGTAAAATACTTACTGACAATGCAGAAATATTAATATTGAAAACTGACTATCATGAAAAGAATACTATACTTACCCTGCCTGCTGCGCATACTTAAATGCAGCTCGGAGATCGCCACAACGTAGACAGTAGAACACAAGAGCCCATGCTGGTAGACCATCAATTAATGGTGACTCTTCCATGCCTGTCTCGCTGCGCATGGATGTGGTTATTAAAAACTCTTGCCTTAGAGGTGATTGTGGAATTTGAGATCCTATGGAGTGTAAGGTACGATTACCAAGGCGCACAGATGTAAATGCTTGTACAAGGGACACAGTGCTTGGTGCTCCCCCGAGACGTGCACCCACCAGGTCAGATGTCACAACACTCTGCATGTACGTTTTGTATCTATTTAAGAGGAGAATCATGGTTTTCAGAAGGAAAAAAGAATAAACTTCCTTAAATATTAACAACACACAATAGTAAAATAGCTTAATATTCAAATCAAACTCATTCAAATAATTTACAAACATACAATATATATAAATCAAGGAATTATAAGTTTAGCATCATCGGAAATCTAGAGAACTTAATAAGCTAATGTTTCCCACAACTATTATGTACAGTAAACAGCTTCAACAAAGCTACATCAGTAACATATGGATCTACAATAAACCTTACGAAAATAGGGATTTTTAAAGGATTAACAATTAATCTTTAAATACTGAGAAAACATCTAAATAGCTGCCATAATCAAAATTCACACCTAACCCACCTTTCTTCCAAATACTTCCTTGCTTGAGAGACAAGTGCACTGGAAAATTGCTCTGATGTTCTGGTCGCGATAGGACCACCTTTTGAGGATGCAAATGGTACCTGCACCACACAACGCACCATCTCCCACAGTTCCACCAATTTCTGAAAAGATTATAAATTGAAATGAATCAAGGGCAATTATTTTTAAAACATTTTTAAGGAATTATTTAAAAAATTCTCATACTCATACTAACAAATTATCACTACAAAGTAATAATTAACACCTTATCACTTCCACAAATAAAAGTTTATTTTTCAAAGTTAACAAGGAAAGCATAAACTTAAATAATACCTCATCACCCAATTCTTTAGAGATATTCCAAAATGTGTGAACGAGGGATGGTTTTGAAGCTTCATTTCCGATCACTACTTCTTTGTTTCGGTCTATCAAACCCCTTGAAAATGCTAGCTCTTCTCTTTGAAGGGCACTCCTTCCATTAAGTATTGTTTCATCCTCCATGTGGGACAAGCCCTAGATCATAATGAAAGAAAATTTTTCAAGAATTAGGTAATCAAATTTATATTCAAATCATTGCATTCAAAAATATATCTATTGCATGTTTTCTGAACTAAAAAAAAACTGAAATAATATTTTCAGAGCAAAAAATGATTGAATATTGTTGGAAAAAACCAGCAAGCTATCAACAAAACCTTTATATTAAATTTTATAAATACAACATACTTCACACAATAAGATAAAATAATAATGGTCAATCACCCATTTACCTCAGTCACATTGATGTCGACAAATTCATGAGCACTGCCACTACGGAGAGCTGCCATTGCACGCCCCTTAGCACACTTCCATTCACTCCTTATAGATTCCCACTGACACCGCCTCACACTCTCAAATGCCTGATCAAGGATACCACATATTTAACAATTCATACCCAAACTTTAAGTTCAAATAACTCAAATTAAAAAATAGTTTACAATATGTTAAATACTATCTTTTATAGGTCAGTAGTAATCATAGCTTAATTTCTATACATACAAATTCATTACAGGTCCATCAATTCACTTATGTGCCGAAATTTTGGCAACTAACAATGGTATCTTTACATGAAATAACTTAAAAAGCAAAGAGGAGAAAAGAGATAAGTTGCATCGTTTAAATCATTTCAAATGCTTCAAAACAAAAACCAGTAGTTGAAATGGAGATTTAAACAGAGAATATTATAAAGGTTGATTAAATTTTGATAAGTAATATCAGGTATTTTCCTATGACAGTTTCAACCTATTTTTACTTACAGCCTCATGTGTCTCTTCTACAATCGACAGAATGGCATTTTCCTTCTCATTCTTCAGAAAGCTTTGGATATCAGTATCTGGAGTCGGTTCAAGAGGCTCAAAGGTCCTTCTTGCACTAAGAGTCTCTAATTTTTGACTAAGTCGTGGCAAATCAACTCCTTTGGAACCCAGAAGTACATGTCTGAAATTCAGCGGGCCAATCAGCATTACAAATTTATATTCATAATTTTACATACCTACAAAATTGGCATAGAGACCACTCACGCTTGAGTATCTTGTCCACCAGTTTGCGTTACTCGGGACCATAGTTCCTGAGAAGCTTCGAGCACCTGTCTTAAATTCCTTTCGACTCTTGGAAGTTGACCTCCACCCATTGCATCCGAAGACAACTGTTCGGCGGCATGGAGTAAGTCCTGGAACTCAGATTCTGCCATTTCGAACTGCAATTTTGATTAAATAAATAAAATATTATTGATCGCAATAGCCAGCAAGCAATATAAACTGCCAGACGTTTCTTAATTGTCTGATAAAGATAACCCAACCATGCTTTTCAAAATAAACACTGACAAGGTTAACTTGTTACTCTTATTTATCCATATTTAAAGTCATAAAAGAACATGACATTAAAAAATAAACCTTTTTTTAGATACAAGGGAAAAATAAAATACTCGCTGAACTAACCAGGACATTGATAACTACAACACAATAAACTCTTCCAAACCGCGCGAAAACATTCGAGGAAAGTGAGATCACTTAAGTGAAACTAGCCACTATACTATCGAAGTAGCAACGATAGACGGGTAATAAGGTAAGGTAACAACAAAAAGTAAAACACAAGAGTTAAAAATGGATTGTAATAAAATGACTACATCCAACATTTCCTTAATGATTCATTAATTATAATTAAAAGCATAATTTTGTAATATAAAGTAATTCAATAGATGCTGTCCTCATCCTTCGAAATTTTTTACTAATGTAACTGCAAGGTTACTTATACTGAGGTTATCGGTTGACGTAAAAGAACCGGTATGTTGCTGTTTTGTGGAAAAACTTATTCTTCTCTAAAAATTGATACAAATATTTATTTATTACTGATTTAACTGTTCTAAGTGATCAATTAGTGGCTTGAATGTTTAAGATTGTCATTTATGTAGGGTTATTGAGGGATTGTTTCTTAGTGCCTTGGTGTTTGTTTTCTTGCTTGTGATCTAGTCCCGCGTTTTTTGAAACCCAAAGTACAAGAAGTTGAATGTATCTAGGACTACCAGATCTCTTGAGACCAAATTGTATGAATTTTCAGATTTTAATCTCCAAAAATGTGAACTAACGAGATACATAACAGTTTTTATCAATTACAAATTAATAATTCTACAACAGTGGCGGATCAGGAAATTTCTCGCTCCTAGACCAAATTTTTTCCTCGTTTTTTGTGCGTTTTTCCAAAAGAATCGCCCCTGTATATGGTTTGTCTGTAAATCCGCCCGTCTGCAGATCATAATAGTTAAATTCATCAAAATTCTGCGTAATATTTATTTTTTATTTCCGTCCTGAAATCCATTTTTATTACTGCCCCGAAATCGCGCCGCCCCTAGGCTACCTATTGTCTACTTTGGCCTTATTTCAAATCCGCTACTGTTTTTCAATCTGAGCTATGCTCATCTTCGTATACTTAATCCCCATCTTCTTCATCTTAGAAGATCCATAATATAATTGATATCATTTTTCTAGATGAAATTATTAACTCACAAATCGATTGTTTCTATCTCCTCTGATGTCAATTTTCATATCCCTCGCAACACCAGAAACCCGAACTATTGTCATTTGAATTTTCATAGAGCCAACTTCTCCACAAGTTCACCCATCACCAGCATGCAAGAAACTGCAAACTTATTGAGTTCTCTTCTCAATTTTTCTTTCCCTTTAAGATGGTTCAAGAGTAATTTATACAAAGTGTAATATGTATAGGTAATCATTGATAAAGAAGCTAAAATTTCATTTCAATAAAAATCCAGTAATTATTTGAATATAAATAAAATTGAGCAATAATATATTAACTTTCCAGAACTTGACTCACACAAAAATGTATAATTTTAGCAAATATGTATTTATACGCTTGATGCTTTCAATACTCAATAAATTCTTGAAGATTTTCACCTAAAAGAATACTGCCTATTGCCTTTTCTGGCTAGCAAGTCTTGCCTTACCTGTTTGTCCTTACCCTCCTGGAAGGAATTTCCCACCTGTATTTTGGGAATCTCTATCTGCCTTATGTCATTTAGGAAAACGTATGAAAGAAATTATGATTAGTTGCTTCTAATAGTAGTTATTCTCATAACCATAAATTAGTAAATGGCCATCAATCCACAGCAGCCTAGTTTTTTATGACCTTTTAAATTTTATTAAGAACATGTATAGTATAAATCATAATTATAGAATTTTCACTGCAAAAAAGAAGATTTCAAAAAAGTAAGAAAAATGAACATCCTAAAAAGAGTACTTCTGGTAACCTGAATAGTATCACATGAAGATTTTATCAGCTTTTAAATGAATTATTAATCACCAGTATCTGTATCACAAACTAATGTAAATGGACATCCACATTAATTCATTGAAATAATGCATTTCAGAGAGCATTGTACATTTTTGTATAAGGTGAGCAGCAATTGTATAGTCGAGCCAGCCGGAATTGGCACCTAAAGAGCTGGTTGCCTACCCATCGATGGGAAGGCGTTGATTCTAAATGCTGTTACAACCATTGGTTTACTCCAACCTGCTGAGTCACTGCTCATTATGTGTGTGAGACTAGCGAAACAGGACGGGTAAGAGAAAATGACAACAGCACACCATTGCCATTTAATGGCTCGCTCTTTATGCTATTTCATTGGCTAATGCTCTCTCCCCCCAGAATTGGCATTTGAATGCTTCCAAGCAACCAAGTGCCAATTCTGGCCGGCTCAACTATAGTAAAAATTATTCATGTGTGCGGCACAGCAAGTAGCTGAATAATCAAGGGTGGCCTACTGCTTGTAATGCATGTTACTTTTTATCGATCAATATGTGATTGTTCTTCTAAAAGCTGAAATGGGTTAATCTCTTTTTTTAATAACAGATTTAAAAAATTTATCTATCTTCGCAACAGATTTTTCAGTCTTTAAAAAATGGTGCCAGTACTGCATGGCATTGTGTACTGCCAGAAATAAAACAACTGTATATATACACACACACAAAAATCTAAAAATCATGGCATGTAAATATAGAATTTGTAGCAGTACTCTTCAATCTGTGTTACTCAATAAATCATAAGGTGATATGCAGTCATCAATAACTATATTTTTATCAATTATTCAGAAAATGCTTTTGTCCATGAAGTGAAAGGTGGTTATAACATCTGTGTTAATAAGAATTTGCATATACAAAATTATGGCCCATTGCTTAAAAGAATTTCTTTATTTTTTCATTTAAGACAAAAATGCTAATTCTATTACAAGAATTTTTGCATTGTTAGCACAGAATTAAAATTTCAGCTCTGGAAAACAGGTGTAGATAATGCCTCACCAGACATCTAGCTCAATGAATGAGCAATGTTCTCATCTTTTCCTTGGGATTTGCGATGAAGTTTCTCATAGACAATAATTGTCAGAATTTTAAATTCAAGTTAAATGCAGTCAGGAATGGACATCTTGATAAACAGTCAGATGATGCATTTTAAACTCATTGCTATTCATTAACAATTTATGATTCACTTATTTCAATGCTGTATTGAAAACAACTCATTAATACATTTGTTCAAAGTGAAAATTATCAGCAGGACCAAGTAATAATAAGAAGAAATAATCGGTACTTTGTGGTTAATGCGGCACCACCTCCTTAGCGCTCATCTAGGGGCGAGATATGGAACTACAAGGTGCTGAATGTGGCAAGATTTGGAATTACGTGGAGCAGTACTCCATTGGAACTCGGCTGGGCTAGGTAAGGAAAATTTGAACATGAAAGAAACTTTTACTCGACCTCACCGGGTTGGGTAAGTTGGTGGAAGTGTTTTTCATTCCTCCTCAGGTTCACTGTGTTCAGAGGCGTCTCTATTAAAAGGAAAAAGAATGGATACCATTAAAAATGAAATTTTTATAATGGTATCCCTTCTTTTTTCTTTGAATGGAGACGTCTCTAAAGAGTGAACATGAGAAGGAACGAACCCATTGGGGCTGAGTAAAATTTTCATTCATGTTCAAATTTCCCTTCCCTGGCACAGCTGAGTTCCAATTGAGTACTACTCCATGTAATTCCAAATCTCGCCACATTCAGCGCCTTGTAGTTCCATATCTCGCCCCTTGGGGCACTGTGGAGGTGATGCCGCGTTAACCACAAAGTACCAAATAATCTTATGTAAATATAATATATAGATAAGAGTTCTCCTGAATTGGAAAACTGTCAGCCTAGACTAGAGGTCGGAAGCATATGACCTGTGGGTCTACGGTGGAGAGAGGATTTTATGTAGCACCCTAAATCACAGTAAAATTACATAAAGCATATGTATTTAAAACAGAATTTCAATCTACTTTTAGTTCAAATCCATGCTGTAACTTTCTTGTATTATATTCAGGATTACCTATATTTAAAAAAAATTGTATAGCAATGGATAAAATGAATTTAATGGTAACATGTGCAGGGTCATAAATTTTTAGTATTGGTAATGAGTGGCACTCGGCAGATAAATGTTACTGATCCCTGTTCTCAGTCATATTCATAGTAGGAATTAAGAAGCATAGCAAAGCCCTGCCTGATACTAAAGAATTCATTGAAGCCAATTATTAAAGTGATAGAAAGTAATACATCCGTACCATAAACTTCCAAATAACCAATTCTGTTGAATGAAAAGTAGGGATAAGTCATTGTGAATGTTGTGGTATAGTTTTGTTCTAATTCAATTAACATAGTAACCAATTCACTTACATAGAAAAGTATACCTAAGTATAAGTGGAATACCTGTCCAGTTACAAGGGGAACTGGCAAGCCTTCACACCTTGCATACTGACAACATTTTTTGGCAAAAGTGCAATGACCTTTCTCAGTTTCTTCACATTTTCTTTTCTTTTTCTCTTCACCCACAATTTATCTTATCTCATTTCACCTATCCATCCCATATTTGCATTTTCTTCATCTGGTCTTTATTTTCCAGAAATTGTTTTCCTCAAATATGTGACACACATCTGTGCACATACATTAATAAAATAATCGAAAACTTGTAAGGAAATTGAAATTTCCCCAAACAAATTTGCCTGCCAAGGAAGAATTATCAAATTAATTAGTTAAATAATAATCTTGTTTGAATGATTTGATAATATATTTTAAGAATCAAACCAGTTCACTCAGAGAGATGTTGTCAGTCATGAATAAACTAAAGCATTACATTATTAAATACAACATTTATTGTCAACAAAGTGCATTAAAATTCACATAATTAATAATTAAAAATAAAATTTGTAACTCTGGTGGCGTTTTTAGAGCTTTTTATATCGAATGTTCAATCATCAAAGTTTATCTTTTCGGGAATGTTGGTTTTGTCATTGAGTCCCATTCCTCCACGAAATCTTATAAATATTTACATTGAGCTCTTGAGCTACTTTGTACCTCTCAAATAATCTACTTACATCCTTAATTTATAGCAATATTCACCTTGACTCTTTCTTGTAAATTCAGACCAGGCCATACTTGTATCATGCGTACCTCCCAAACCTTCATAAGAAATGTAAATTAAATCGTTCATTCATTTATCTCATAATAAACTTCAAACATAATGATTTGCATTGAGTTTTCTCTTAGTATGAGAAGCTGGCATAAGGATTGGAGAACTTGATGGAAGCCACGGAGTTTGCCGGAGAAAATGCAACGCCAAGCTGACCCAAGCGCGTGGCTGGCGCCACCGGCTGTGCAGGTTCTGCAGCCGATTGGTCTTCCACCACCTGTGGCTGGTTCTGCTGCAGGCGCTGAGTCAGTCTCGTTGGTTGCCTGGCTGCAGACGTGAAGATGTACCTTATACCACCAGGGAAGGGCAATCCCAACTGATTTGCCGATGCTCCGGGTTGCTGGAGCTGCTGGTATTGTGGTTCCTGCTGGACTTGTTGGAACTGCTGTTGTTGTTGCTGTTGCTGCTGTTGATATATCTCCTGTAGCTGCTGTTGCTGCAGCAACTGCTGCTGCTGGAGGTACTGAGCGTAGGACTGGACTTGGGGGAAAGCTTGTTGTTGGTTTTGTGCGGTTAACTGTGAGGATACCAGAGGGTTGGGATTCTGTGGGTAAAAGAGGAAGTTGTTTTGAGGGGCAGCTTGTGCCTCCTGTTGCTGTTGTTGTTGCTGCTGCTGTTGGAAGGCGTAGAGTTGCTTCTGCGGTTGTGTCGCAGTTGCGGTCTGTCGAATCTTGAGGCGGGATGCTGCGATCAACGGCCCTTGAGGTCCGTGGGTGGAGAAAAAGGTGGCGGCATCCGTTTCTGTGATCACCAGGACTACCAATGCAAACAGCATCGAGAAGAGGATCTGAAAACATCGCCAAAATGAAAATAAAGTCAGGATTTTTATTTTGCTCTGGGACATTTGTGGAAAATAAATATAAAGCAATCATAAAATTCTTATTTCTTAATATCAAAGAATAATAAATCCACATTTTTCATTTGTGCAATAATGCATGTCTATAATGCTTACATTGAATCGTTTAGTAGTTTTAGATGATCTATTCATAAGGATCAATAGCTATCTCATGAGGGAATCAATTGCTTAATAAACTACCATATTGGTTCATCGAGGAGAGCTACAATTCATTTACCTTTGTGAAGTTCTGTATTTATCTCGACTCTCGAAGTTATCAAAATTCTCATTACAATATAAAAAATCTTATATTTTATCGAAATAAATGATTCGTTACAAGTCATAGATAACATAACGGGGTAAATAATATGCATATTGCAATAATTTATTCTTTCAATATAGGTGTGATAAAATGTGCATGCATAACAATTTACTAATTTCATTTCTTAAAACAACATGAACATGAAGTATCTTACATACATATGCCCCCATTTTAAGTTATTTTATATATCTTTTAGTTTTATTTTTTCGAGCATTTGGAACTCTCCAAGCAAGTAATGGAATTTCTTTAAATTGGAAGCTGCTTCAAAATCGCTCCTCTAACAAATAAATATGACAATTCCTTTCCTAATGCACCCTATCTCATAGCAATCTCATAACGAATCAGAATTAATTTTCCTCTATAGAATATTAAAAAATAAATTGCCTTAGTATAAATGTGCTTTCTTCGAGAGTAGATGGTGGAAAAGTGATATTTAAAGATATATAAACAATTTATTTAGATCCTTCGCTCTTGACACATCAAATAACAAAAGTTTAAACTGGCTGAAATGGTTTTCTCAGACAATGTATGGGAATATGAAATTTTGAGAACGATGTTACAGTGCTATTAGTAAATGCAATGTGAAAAAGCATAAATGCTGCACATACACTCAGTTGGATTGAAGAAATTGCATTGTTTACCATCATCGGGAAATAGCAAAATCTCTAGCCATGATTGGTGGGCTATTCTGCTACTTCCAATTTCAGTTCGAATTTATTCACAATGATAAACAAGTAATATTATTAAAACTAACATAATAAATAAAAAATTCTACTGGTACTGTTAGTAAGTACCAGCAAAAAATATACAATCATAGATAATTCCATTTTATAATATTTGATATATTTCCATTCATTTTTATTCACATCTTAATCTCAGTAAATATCCATGATAAAATCGATGAAAATAGAGAGGACAAATTGAAAGTCCAACTCCGATTTAACACCACCGTTTGTCCATCACTAACATTGGTGCTAAAGCGAGGGTGGCAGTAAATTGAGATATATGCTTGCTCTGTCTAAACATAATATGAAAGTTCTGTTCACAACGATTTATGCAATGGTGGCACTATAAAAGAGAGCTCTGAACCTGACTGTATTTAAATTTGTAACTTATTTATTAGGAAGATCGATTTAATGCAAATACTACCTTTAACCTTTTTATTTTTAAATAAATTGAATCTTATTTATTTTTTAGGAACTACAAGTAATTAAATAAATAAATGAAAACGTTTTGGATATCATATATAAATAATATTTGAATAAAAAAATATTATCAATGTATTGGAGAAATATTGTTCATAACTGTGATATATGCAAGCACAGAAAGTGGAGCAGATGTATTAGGTCACAGATATATAGATTAGCAGATAGTACCTACTTGTACTTTGATAAATAAAGGAAAACTAACAATTTCAGAACATTCCTACTTAAAATGTTATCAATAAAATACTACAGTAATTATTAAAAATTTAAAAAAGAATTGGATAAATAATTATAAAGGAGAATAAGATATTTGATGGACTTACAAGTGAAGAAAAAACTCAATTGACAGAAAAGTTTAAAATAATTATTCGCGAACGCAAGTAAAAAATGACCATCTAAGATCATTTAACCTTGAGAAAGAAGAGCAATACGATTTTAGCGAACTTCAACAGACATTCGAAAAACAATTGAACGAGTTTTACCTTGGACCCCATTTGTATTCGTCTATAATCCAGTGGTGGATTTTTCAACTCCGGAAAACCTCAAACCGGCAATTTTGATGGTGGGACCTCTTGTGATTGTCACTACGGAACCCCTTCACACAACGCTGTCAAACGTGAAACTATCGAGAAATCGTCCACCGTCACACATATATATACGAAGACACTAGGATGGCCAACATTTGGGTTGCGTGAGCTGTCTTTGAATGTGCCAGGAGAAAGGAACAGTTTGCCACTTAAATGAGACACGCGTACGCGAAAGAAAATCGCACGACCCATCCCATCCGCAGTACACATAGGATTATTATTCACCGGTTTATTTCGAGTAAGAATTTTAGCGCAATACATGCCGATAAGAAGAGCAATTCATACCGACCCATACCGTACATTTTCCTGCTTGGTCCTTAGAACCTGACGCGAAAGAAATGGAACTTGGGGAATATCACGTACGTAAAATTTCTGCTCTTTAATTCTTCCTGCGACTTTCACCAATCGAACACGTTGCCAGTCCAGACTCGTACTTAAGCGGGGACAGTTGCCAAAAGGCATTTGACAGTCGTGGTCGGTGGTGCACGATGAATACTCTCGTCTCCGAGATAATCCCGTGCTTTCCACGAGGCACACTCCCGGAGATAAGGCGTCTTCCGTTATGATGCCACGTGCCTTCCCGGCATCCCTCGTAATCCGCCATGAATTTTGACGGGGATAAAGAATCGTTGAGCGCACGTCTCAATTGTTTCAGTGAGTTCATATTGTAACGAGTTCCGTAATACAGGGAAGAGTTCTTTTTTTCCGAGAAGACTCGTCCAGTATGTATTTTGCGGCACGTTTGATGCATCGTAGTGTTCGATTGTATAGAGGCGGCAAGCGGAAGCACCTTTTTGAGGTTATGCAGGCGATGCGTTTTCAAATAAATAAAAAGAGAAAATTAGAAAGTTGAAAAAAATGAATCAGGTTTTGGGATGGATTGAGCAGTTAAATGTATCATTAAAACATATTTTTCTCAAAATTTTCGAGATGTGTCCATATATCTGCATTTATTTTATGCTTAGGCTTTATTCCATAGCAGTCATCACAACGAAAGTGACTAAACAAGGTGGAAATCGGAGAGCTGACCAATTCCCCAAGGTTCGAGAGAAACGGCATCATTGCTTTTAAGAAATATACGACACTATTAATCACACGGATTTAAAATGTTGCGTCTGAGCTTTAGGTAAACTTTTACTCTAATCTATCGAAATTTAATTCGTTAGAAACGTTCGAACAGAAAATGCATGAATAAAACGTCCGAATTTAGTTTTGCCTGTGGTGCTGCATAACTTAAAGGATAGTAAATTATTAAGCAAGATTCCTTCATTTCTTCAAATATTTTCCGTCACTGTTAAATACAATTTAACTTAAATTAACATCAATAGTAAATCTGATTAAGGTTCATCACGTTTCATACGAAATATTTAAACAACTATGAAAATTGTCTTCAAAGCGTTTCTTCGTATGCTGTCGATAAAAATTAACTCCTCAGGAGAAGAGTTTATTTCTAGAATATCTTTCACTAAAAGTTTGTAAAAGTGTTCCTAAATATACAGGTTAAAATTCCTAAACGAAAATATTCGTTCAAATGATACATCTGAGAATAATCTATCTTTGAAAAATTTCAAGCAATCTACTTTAACCGCAATAAAAATTCACCCGATTCCCTAATCTTGTTATGTGAGAGCCGGATTAAGAAATCTAGTCTCTTACGCTTTCGAGATCATTTGCATGGGATGCATTAAACATTTTTTTGGGTCGTGGTTCGATGTGAATGCAGGACTTGACTCTTGGTAATCGAGACGGTTACCCGCCGAGTTTTGATTCGTAGACAGTGACAATTAAGGAACGGCTTGACATACAATTTCTCCGTTTAAATGAAGTTGAATCAGGATGTTACTCTGACCGATTTGATCCATTTTTGACTTATATCTGTCAATAGCGCTACTTTGGCAAATAGACACAAAGATTTTGAAGATTTCCTAGCAAACTGGGTACCTGCGATTTGATATTCATCTCAGGAGCATAAATGATATTTCTGCCCAGGAATTTATAACCAAATCTACGCTTCAAAAGTTTTAGAAACAAAAGAATCGAAAGCTTAGGCAATTGAAAACAAATTAATTCATTGAAGTAAAAATGAATGGCTGCATACGGGAATAATATGTACGCCACTTCATCAACTGCCAATGCTCTTCTTGCATTTTTATTAACATGTATAGTCCTCATAAATGTAATTTGTTATTCAAGAGTGCCTAGCTTAACCCGTAACCACAAGCATCAGAAATTGACGCGCAAACACAGGCATGCGGTCTCTCAGACCCCACGCCAAAAATAAATAATTATGTGAGAAGAAACAACATTGTATAAAGTTTTCTTGAGTTTATATTTGAAATAGGGTCTTGGTGAAGAAACACAAAAGTATGAACTCTTAGTATGCAATACATTCTTAGTAAATATGAAAATCAAAATTTTTTAACACAAAAAAGGCTCTAATTTTTGATAGGTTACTCTTTTAATTTCATACAGAAACTTAAGTATTTACTTTAGTCCTTTGCATAGGGTTTGTTTAAACACATGAATCTAAAAGAATTAAAAAAAGAAAAACATTAAAAAATGAGGACCCCAAACTTCGTCCATTTTCACTCCGGTGAACTCCTCAAGCGGGTGTTGAACATTTCAAACATATTGGGCTGCTACAAATAAAACATTGGAAGGCAGTTTTGGTTTTCTTTTCCGGACGTGCGGCGGTCTAGGACGGTTTAATTGCGACATATCTTAAAAAATCTCCGAAACCTTGAAAAAGAACTGTCCCGAAAAAATTTCGCGAACATAGGCATGCGGTCTCTCAGACCGGCAACGAAACTAAACGCTCTAGTACGCATAGGTCCAATGCTAGAAGGCAACTGCCTTACAGTAAACAAAGCCACCTATAGGATACAAAGGTAAGCAAAATCTCAAAGGTGTAGATGATTCACGAACCCTAAATGAGACTATTGAAATTTTTCGTGCGGTCTGAGAGACCTGTGCCTGTGGTTACGGGTTAAGACACTATTTATCAAATCTTCGTCAATAACGTGAATATTTTGGGGAATAAAAAACAATGAAAAATTATAAAGGGATTTAGAATTTGTTTGGCCGCAAGTTTTAAATCATGTTAAGGCTCCCTGGGTTTTCTTCTACCATAATTTCAGAAGAGTACAATTGTGAAGAAACCATCCGTACAGTAATCATCACAAAGCGCCGTTTTATCAGGATAAGTGCAATATATAACCATCGAAAGGTCGTATATAACACCGTAAATAAGTTTCGGCGGTAAGGTGGACTACTTGAAATATGAATATTGGGTAAACAACAAAGATGCGAAAATTCTGAACTTTCTCTATCGATATTTAACAGTCAATGTGAACACTTATCGACAATCGATATGAATGGATTTCCGCGTACAGAAAACATGAATTCTTCGTTAAAATCCTTGAAACTTATTTTATGATAAAAAGTGCATTGTTTTAGTGCTGAAACGATCCTTAATATCTTTTATGCATCGGCAAGCGGGTAGAAACCACTCTCGTTTTCAGCTAGACGTGCTTCGTTCCCACGCATACACGTCCGTTTCAATTCCTGGCCTGGATTCCGAGAACTTGGGATGGTGTCCAACAAAAGAAAGCTCGAGGAATGTTCAAGACAAACAGAAGCGTGCTGTAGTAAATAGCCATTGCCACCACGTAAGTAAGTACCTATATCTGAACACTGGCATTGCCCACGACCGATCTGTAAAAAATATATTTCTCAATATTTACTTTCTTTATTTTCTGTGAATAACTTAAGATCACGTTCGACTCGTCTGCTTTCTCTTTTCCGTTACATATTCTCTACTTAAAGGCGAATTACCTAGTTGTGCAAAATGGCGAATCCGATGAAAGGGAGGAGCGATGGAGGCGATCGCTTGCTCCTCACTTGACAACAGGGGCGAACTGACCATATAACCTTCCGGTGCAGTCCTTGCCGGTAAGGTCAAGGGCCGGTCTGCTGAAACTTATATATTAATTTTTTTAATTAGTCATTCTTTTCGATGAGAAAATTTCCTCTCCATTACATTATATTACTTGATTTTAAATAAGATTTGATCCACTTTTCGCTAATAGTGTGATGAGTCCCGTGTTCTTCACAAATTACCGGGCCGTTTTATTGTATATCTCAGTCTGCCCCTGCTTGACAAAATTAGTTGATGCCGCAGAATGGCAAAATACTCTGGATGTGGGAGATATTCAGAACGGTCTTCGGCATTGGCGGGTCCAAGAGAAGGACGATGTGTACGATAGCTGCTCTATTAGTAAGTTTATCGATCTGCCCCCGCATATCCAAATTATTTTCGTTCTAGTTTTGAAAAGTTATCTTAGTATATACTATTTTTCTAATTAGTGCAACATCTGTAGAAGAACGTGCTTGTTGCCATGTGTTTCGGAAAACGCCTCTTTCGAGTGCTCTCAATATAGTAATCTGCCAGATGATAACACTTTTTAGATTTTCCGGAATCTTTTGAATACGCGATTCTCCCATTAAGGCCAATAAAGACAAAAGCTAAATTAAAGTTCTACATGTACAACGGTATTAATTTAAGCAAACATTTCCATAAATCCAAAAACAACATCGTTGAGGGAGAAAGTCCGGTACATACACGTCCATACCTGCAGTGACTTCTCAACACCATCTACATTAATAAATAAAAGAGAAAACTACGGCAAGTGGCTCGACAGCAACTACTGATGATGAGAGCCTGGCTCTCGAAATACGTATTTAGCGCTCGTTTCTTCTCGTTCAATTCCTCTATGTTTGCGGTCGGAGTCAAATCCTTAATTCACCATCTACATTGGCCAAACTGGGAGGAACTTAAGTTTTTGAGTGGAAGAACACCGGAAATATTTACTTTAAACGTCCTTCAAATTCCCATTTCGCCGAACGCCTCCGATTTAACATGGAAAATCCTCCATATTGAAAAAAAGGAAATAGACTTAAAACGCCGAAATAACAGGAGCTAGTAATCAATCCTCGTTCATCACTTAACAGCACTGTCAGTTTTTCCTTCCCAATACCCCCAGCTACAGCTATTTTGTGACCGCCACTCTTCAAATTGAGTAATACCCCCTTTTCCATTAGAAAACTTCCTCAGATCTCTCCGGATTCGCTGATCACTTTCCCCCCTTTTACCTCTCCCTTTCTCTATACAGCCAAACCCCTATTTAATGCCACTGTTTTTTCATCACTGACATTGGGGTTAAAGAAGGTTATGGCGGTAAAACGAGGTGTGTGCTTGCTCTATGTAATCATACGATGGAAGTTCTGTTCACAACGATTCATTGGCGGTAGGCGGGGGTGACACTATACGTATAAGAGGAGGGGAGCGTATTTGTGATCTGACTACATACTGTTCGCTTGCTTAGGACTCTCCACCTAATGACAGAGGCGGACTGGCCATAAGGTCCACCGGACGAAAGCCCAGTGGGCCGATCGGCCGGTTCACCAACAGCGACAGACGCGGCTAGAGATAGTTGGTTCGATGACGCTGGACCAGCTACGCCAAGGCCCCATAGATTTTTTTCCCAGTCTGACCGTCCCAGACGAAACTATGATCGTATATTTTTTTATTGGTGAAAATTTTCGTAGAAGTTACATTACAGTTTTGGGAATTAAATTTTATAATGTGGAATTCCACAAGGGCTCATTGGTCGATTTCATGGACGTGAGACACCTTATCTATCTTATTAAACGAGCTTATTTAAAAACTCTCATAGGAAGCATCTATAAAAACAAGATTTCAGCGCTATTTCCCATAATATTTTAGATCGGCAATAATGTGTGAAATTCTGATGGTATTTTAAGGAGACTTTTTCTTTAATGGCTCCGTATTTTAACTTGAAGGTTTTGTAAGATATGGCGTTTCGTGACATAATATTACTTAGTGTGATATTGGATGAGCGTAAAAAAGTCGCGATCTTTGAAACTTTCATTGCTATTCGGATTTTCGCGAATGAGTGCAGAAAGGAACGCAAATTTTCGTGCCAGGCCGTGGCACTGATCTTGATAATGGAATCTAGTCGTTTCGACGGTGGAAACCTCAATCGAGAATAAGACGACCAATTGCACTGAGCTGTAGTATTCCTCGATGGATTTGGGTTGGGAAGTCAGGGATTAGGATACGGCAGTGAACCCAAAGAACGTTGCCGTAGCAATTCTGGGTACCGCACCTTATGACCATGGGCAACGATATAAAAATGTCGGATGCCTAGAAACTTCATCGTGACTTCTGCTTTTTTCTTCTTTTTATTCCAAACTATTTTTTACACGTTTTAAGACTATTGTTCGTTTGCGTGTAACATTACAAATAGCCCCGTGATTATCGTATAGTGTTGTAGATGTGAACTTAATTGACTACACTTCTTCTCGGTTCCTGGGAGAAGAGTACCTAAGAAGAGTGAGAAACTTCCATATCATATAAATAAATACATAAGTTCGAGTATTGACACTTCTCAGAAACATGTTCGCTATTTATAATTAACAGCAGATTGTTCAAATTGTAGGTAAAATAATGTTCGCTACCGAAAAAATGTTAACAAGTCATATAATTATCATATAAAATGTAATTAATTCATGTGCTTTGTTAGCGTCTCGTTCCACAACCATCTTTTAATACTATATTATGCCTTATATTACATTTACTGGTCAGAACCACCAGCTCACACTTATCCCGCATACTTGAAACTCTAGTGCGCGCCAACTCTTTGTATCTTCCTTGCGCCATTTTTTGAGGCATTGGCATGAACATCTGTCAACGAGTTACACTAATACTTATGATGGTAGCGAGTAAAAGCGATCATCATTATGCCTATTTTCGATGAGTTCTGCTGATAGAGGCGTAAATATTGTGGAAAGCCATAGTAAAGAATCATCATCATCATCATGCTTCTGTCCGAAGACAGGTTTTAACTGAATCGCTGCCTCCATTTCTCTCTCTCCCTAGAAGCCTCTTTTATACCTCTAGCCACTTAATAAATATAAACAAGAAGCCCAAACCAGGACTAATGCAGGCTGGTTTCCTAAAGTTGACGTCCCGAATTCATTACTTATATTGACAGGAAATGTTTCAGTATGTGTTCGTCATACCAAGGAATTTTCATACCACCTGTAATTCATAGTTTATCAATGATAGAGAAAAATTGGAAAACAAATTAATAGAGCATTATCAGATTTAAAATACTAAAAGCAATGCCAACATCTCTTTCTGACATTATATTTTGCATGTAATTTTTTAAATAAACGAATTTAATAAATGTTACTATTTTTACACTAATATGTATGGATCAACTGTCCATTGCTAAAGGGCAGTCGAATGGAAAGAAAATAACCCATTTGTTCACTCATCTATGCTTAAGCCGAGTTCGGTAATAATAGTCTCCAAGGCAACAATCCGATAAAATACGATTTAAAACGGAAAAACGCTGTTTTAGTAGAAATTCAAGAAAATACGATGAATTATCAAAATTCTGTGATAAGAATTAGAATCTACATTCTTTTCCCCTTAGAACGGTCCAAACCATGCTCTGATATCACTATTTTAAGATATTTGACAGCATTAAAGAAAACATCTCTGCACGATGGATTTGAGACACTATGTAAAACAAATAGGGAAAAAACGTTCCTGGAATCGAACCCGGGATTTAAATCTTATTGTTAGCCAAATAAAAGATAGCCCGGAGGTGGGCCCTGGCAGCATGAGCCTCATACCAAATTTCATGAAAATCGGTCCATTGGTACAAAAGTTGTTAGTAGGGGACACACTCACACACACATACAGGCAGGACCATTTCATAAGGCTATCTTTCCTTTGGAAACCAGCCTAAAATTGAAAAAGTACTTATTATCTTAGGTACCTCTAATAGCCGCAACAAAGTTATGAAAACCAGATGTCCATGTTAGTTATAGTGCAGGAGTCTTCAGTGGCATTTCGCAGAAAGTAAATTTTAGTCGACTTTAAAATCTACTTTCGGTGAATTAAAACTGAAGACGGATCCATCGTAGCCGAAATGCGCATATGGTATTTCGTAACTTTTTTGTGGCTATTGGAGATACCTGAGATGAGTACTTTTTAATTTTTTTGACATTTAAGAGTATATACTTGAATTTTTTCAATCATAAGACGAGTTCGATGATTCTCCAGTGTAAGCCATGTTGATGAAATAACGCAACTGCCCAGGACTTTATGGATCTCGTGCACTAATGAGGGTCTAAGGGATTGACCGCCACGAGATCCGCGTCTATCTACCTTTAACCCTGTTTTTTAATTACGTGACCGGTTTTACAGTTGAAATTCAGCTAAGTACGACTAATTAGTAATTGCGAAACAGGCAGCATAATAAAAACACCATTCGAATTAACAAATTTTTATTATGATTTTTTATCATTTCTTTTGGTGGAGAAAATAAGAGGTGAGGACAAATTCTTCCATGAAATAGATTATAAAAGTGGAAGGTTTTGAGGCTCGGTCATGGTATTGTTTTTCTCAGCTGTAAATTCACTTTCACATGAATATCCCATTGTCTCGTATTATATGTTATCGTCCAATGATGAATTTATTCGGCCTTAATGACGGTACAATATGTACTCAATTGTTTCTTCTAAATTTCGAAGATCTCATCCTGTTAATATACATATTTTCGATAAAAGTGCTCCAATGGGTATAATTCATTTTGCTAACAAGGTCATATTCTATCAAGACTTTAATATATAACGAGCATGCACAATAATTGTTCTTTAACATTGTGACCACTGCAGGGGCGTGACTGCAGCAGGAGGTGAGGGGTGACTGACCCAGTCTCGATCAAGAAAGGGGCGAATAATGGGGTATCTATCTCCTTCACCCCGTTCTATTTGAGCGTAGTGGGGCAGCCCCAGGGGGAAAACATTTCCAGTTACGCTACTGGTTATTTCTGAAATACATGTTTCTAGTTCGTTATGGTAAAAATATAATTAAGGCCGCGTATCGAACAAGTTGACATCGTTATACGATGCGTTTCTTTCGAGAAAAAAAAGACAATATATTTTAATCGTGTCCATTTTCTCTCGAGGGTCGTCTGCATGGTATTTGTAGATCGAAGTAGGAGGTAAGAAGGATAAAGAAAAAGCACAATGATTACGAGTGAGCGAAATAACACAAATAAATTTATTATTAATAAATTACAAATGCGTTTAGAGAGATCCATTCCACAGATGTTCGTGGGAATGAAACGAACGATGTCCCTTCCATTTCTTAGCGATGGATCGGAAAGGGCGACGTCCGCGGCTCAGCTGTCGGTGACCATCCCTCTTCTCAGTGATTCGTGCTGAGATTTTGTTGTACTGAATGTGGTGGGGACTGTTTACCATCCGTAGTGTGCGCCAAGACCCTCGAAGGACAGATGGGCAACGGCGGGGGCAGCAGAGTAAGCAACACCAAGGGGAGCGGCGACGGCGGCCTTAGTGACCACGGGAGCGCCGTAGGCGGTGCGGTAAGCGGCGGCACCGTGGTAGGCAGAGGCGTAGGCGGGGAGGCCGTAGGCAGAGTAGGCGGGAGCGGCGTAAGAGGCGCGGGCCACTACGGGGGCGGCGAGGGCGGCTCCGTGGTAGGCGGAGATGGCGGGAGCGGCGTAGGCGGCTCCGTGGTAGGCGGAGATGGCGGGAGCGGCGTAGGCGGCGCGGGCGATGGGAGCGGCGTAGGCGCCACCGTGGTAGGCTGCGGCGTAGGTGGGGGCGTAGGCGGCGCGGGCTACGACGGGGGCGGCGAGGGCAGCTCCGTGGTAGGTGGAGACGGCGGGTGCGGCGTAGGCGGCGCGGGCGTAGGCGGGAGCGGCGTAGGCGGCGCCGAGTCCGTGGTAGGTGGAGATGGCGGGTGCGGCGTAGGCGGCGCGGGCGTAGGCGGGGGCGGCGTAGGCGGCGCCGAGTCCGTGGTAGGTGGAGATGGCGGGGGCGGCGGCGTAGGCGGCGTGTGCGCCATAGGCGGCGGGTGCGTAGGCAAGGGCGTCATTGGACACGCGGATGTCGCTCTTGCGGACAGAGGAGTGAGGGGTGTCGACGGCCTTGGAGTACTGGGACACAACGGACTGTCCTCCGAATCCCTTCACGGTGCTCTCGTGGGTGGATCCAACACTGCCATAGTCACCAGTGGCGGTGTAGGTGGAGTATGAAGCGGGTCCACCAGCATGGGCGGCAGCCACGAGGGCAGCGACGAAGAAGAGCTAGGGAATTGATAAGGAGAATGGAGAGGTCAGGAGGGGTGCGTCGAATAAGAGGAATTTCGGTCTTATTATTGCTATTATTTACTTGGATTTCGTATCCATATTGGTGCGATCGTCGCATAAAACGCAGCCATGGTGACAGAAAAGTCGCGATCGAAATATAATGCAAAGGATTGGATCTGAAACATTAATTTTGGACATAGATGCTTGGGCCACGAATAATAAGATATTTTCCCGTATAATTTAACAGAAATTTCTGTAACTAGAAGAAATCACTCTGAAGATTAAAAATAAGATTTTTTACCGAAAATATTGCGAATAAAAATATATACTGAATCCGATTCTATCGGAAAGTATGGAAATGTTCCGTCGCAATTCTTAATAAATCGTCCGAGTCCCAAAAAATGATCGAAATCCAAAATTAATTATTATTTTGAATAAAAATCCACAGACATCTGGCGTGGTGATTCATACGGAAACGCTAAAATTTTCGGTTTTCAAACTGTAATACATTTAGATGTCACCGACGCGAATCAAATAAAAAAATCAGTAACGATTTATCTATTCCCCGCTCGTAAAACTAGGAGACCGAATGTCTCTATCAACACTTTCCCTTACTCGTTATTTCAGATATTTTATCCAACGATCGCGATTTGACGCAATGGGAACGGCAGTCAATTTCTGCGAATGCGAAAGGAAACGCCTTCCCTTTTTATGAAATTGGAAGGGAGAAAAAATAAAGGTCGGTTCGAATTCAGTGAACTTGCGATTCGCAAGATTTGATAATATTTTTACCCTCTCTGATGAAAGTTTTAAATGTATTTAATAGATATATTTACAGAATTTTATTCGTGAAAAAGGCGTTCCGGAAGTTTTATCGCTTTTGCGATACGGACCAGAGGTACCGTTTCAAATTTCGAGGAAACAAATTGAAATGAAGTTGCGTTGATTAATGAAATTAATCGTGAAAATCATAAGCTTCGTCCAATAGCGCGAGAAGCCGCCAAATACTTTTTTATAATTATGGACAGCCGAGTAAAGGTCACAAACGTTCGCTGTGATAATTAAGATTTGTGCTGCGATCGAAAAATAAACTCCCACTTCTCGTAAAATCCTTCGAAACTTTTGAGCTTCTAAGACTTCTTTGTAATCCTTTCGACCGAGAACCCTTGTCGTATTCGCCGTTACACACGTATCCAACAAGAACGCCGCCATTTCTTACCTTGAAGGACATGTTGAGTCGGTTGGTTGTTGCTTAAGGTGCTCTTAAGAATCTCTGGAGTGCAGTGTGCCCAAGAGAGGCTGTGTGGACCTTATATACCCGTTCCCTGTTCCCCCATCCCATCAACCTAACAAGAAAACTCTTGTCGTGGCCGAAGTTCGGAAGAGTAGGGAAGGGTAGAGGGGGGAAAGATTGGAGTAGAAGGAGGCAGCGTGAAGCAAAGGTAGGACGGGAGAGAGAGAGAGGAGGAGGGGAAACAAGAGGGGTTGGGTGGGAGGGAAAGTAGGGAGAGAGAGAGAGAGGAAGAGGGTGTGCGAAGGAGCTGGAGATTCAGAGATGGCAGAGGATCGTAGGAAAGAGAGGAGGGGAGAGTGTGTGGGCGGAGGCAAAAGGGTATCGGACGAGGTTCGGGGGTGGCAGCGAAATAATTTCAAAACGACCGCGCGAAAATTCGTCCTTTAAAAAAAAAACGAGTTAGGACGAAGAGAATTACTATCTCGCGGACGAAAGTCCGTAACTTTCCGTCCGTAACTCGATCGCCAACAATTCGAATTCTCGATCGTTCTAGAGAGATGTTTCTTCCCGCGATGGATGAAATGTACGATGGTTCGAATTTCGACGCGACTCGGAGTTTATGATTCGAATGTTCTGCGATTAGAATTTTCTATGATTAGAATTTTCTACGAGTCAAATTTTCAATGATTCCAATTTAATATCATTTGATTTTTTTGTTTAGAATTTTTTTATTATTGTTAGAATTTTTTTATTAGAATTGTCTAGGATTCGAATTTTGTGATTCCAATATTCTATTATGCGAGTTTTCTATGATTAGAAGTTTCTATGATTAGAGTTTTCTATGCTTAGAAGTTTCTACGATTAGAAGTTTCTATGATGAAGATTTTCTATGATTCGAATTTTCTATGATTATAAGTTTCTACGATGAAGATTTTCTATGATTTGAAGTTTCTAGGATTATAATTTTCAATGATTAGAATTGTCTATGATTCGAATTTTCTATGATTATAAGTTTCTACGATGAAGATTTTCTATGATTTGAAGTTTCTATGATTCTAATTTTCAATTATTAGAATTTTCCACGATTCGAATTTTCTATGATTATAAGTTTCTATGATTAGGATTTTCTATGATTTGAACTTTCTATGTTTCGAATTTTCGATGATTATAATCTTATATGATTATAAATTTCCATGATTAGAATTTTCTAATTAGAATATTCAATGATTAGAATTTTCTATGATTCGACTTTTCCATGATTCGAATTTTCTATGATTTGAATTATGTCCCCTCTCTGTAGAGATTCTTGTTACAGGCGTTCGATCATGTTTTAATTTTTATTCTTTCTCGAACGTTATTATAATGTATGATTTTTCAAACATATTCGATGCATGTATTTCTGGATGATGGTAAACAATTTTCAAATCGTTCTTCCAGAATGGAACAGCGAAAAATTTAGGAATGGATATAGGACATGAATGTACGGATTAAAAGGAGAAATTAAGCGTGAAGAGACGGCGAGCTAAAGTTTGTAAAGGATGCATGTAATTACTGCCCACTTAGCTTAGCGTAGTAACGCCGCGAACGAAAGTAACAGAGGAGTGGATATGGCCCATAGAGACGATTACGCTTACTTAGAGAACGAGAAGGGGCGGGGGTAGCGAGGGTAACGTAATAAAAAGTATCGAATGTAACTGAAGTAACCTAAGTAACGGACTGGAAGCTGATGGAGGGGGAAGAGATAGAAAGGAGGAGGGGAGAGTAAAGTTAATCGAGGAAGGGAGGGGGAGAGACAGATTTCGGTGGGTTTGGAGAAGGGGCGGGGAGAGAGGGAGGGAGACAGAGGAGGGTAGGGGGATAAGGGCGGGGCATTAGAGACTCAGGATGGGGAAGCTGACACAAACATTACGCATTGTGCTGCCCCCTCGGGGGGAGTGGGTAACGGGCGAGAGAAAGGTATAGACGGGTGTGAGCCGGTAGGTCGGTGAGTGGGGGATAAGGGGGGGAGAAGAAGAGAAGGAGGCAGAAAAGGGTTGCAGGTGAGGCCTTTCGGGGTGCGGCTGCAGCGCTGGTGGGAGTAGAGATGGTATACTTCGAGTAGGTGAAGCTGTTGAGATGTGGGTTGCCGTGAATGTTAAAAGTAATGTACTGGATTGTCATTCTTTCCCATTTCTAGGCGGAGTCGGAATGACATAGCGAAGTGGCGCTGCAAAGGTTTCTTTTATGCGAACTGTTTTATAAAACGATTCTAGAATTATGGGCATCCCTCGCACGACGACGTTAATTCGTACCAAGAAAAAGCGTCGTTATGCGGGACGTCGTTGTGCGAAAATAGAGCCGAGTACCCAGAAGAAGTGGGAAGACTGTTGCAAGTGTCGTGACCGCGAATGATGCGCGTCGTTGAGCGAATGTGGTCAGGACATTGCGACGATGCAACCGCGGAACATCGCTGAAGCGTAGCGTTGGTACGCGAGGGACGCGTGTACATGTCTTTTCGTACAACGGTTATATCTGCGTGTTTGTCGATTAAAATCGACGTCATTTGTTAACTGACTGGCGTCTTTTCGTCGCGTCGCCCATTACGGTACGCTTATAATGAAACAAAGGAAGTTTCCGACCTAATCTTTGCTAATTTTCATATTCATATTCCTCTCGCCTTTTCGGTGCGATGACAAGGCCCGTATCGGTTGGGAGACGTGAAAGATCCAGACGAATTTAGAAAGCGCAAAAATGCATATCTCGATGACTGAAAAGCTCTTACAGAGCAAGACGTTACGAAACTGGACCGCAGAGACAACCTTAAACGGCACTATATCATGTGGGATGGGGTCAATCGCTCGACTCTTGTCTTTGAAGGAATAAAAACGCAATAGAGAAACCAACACTCAAAGGGCGAGCAATAAAATATGCAAACGCGAGCACGGGAGGTGGTTGAAGTTCGCTCTAATCATCGATGAATTGAAAATGGCAAGCTATTGCATCGACGGAAAAAATATTAAGCAATTGTAATCGCGAACCGCGTGCGGATTCTTCTCAAGAAAAGGGTCTCGGGAGATAGTCAACCTTTTAAAATATCGACATTATGTCACCCGAAATTATGAAAAATACATCATTCGA
This sequence comes from Tanypteryx hageni, assembly GCA_028673005.1. Taxonomy (NCBI): domain Eukaryota; kingdom Metazoa; phylum Arthropoda; class Insecta; order Odonata; family Petaluridae; genus Tanypteryx; species Tanypteryx hageni. The sequence goes on from CM054117.1 coordinate 62,371,201, forward strand.
TTGCTCAACGTCTGAGAAAAGTACACACATTTACTCACACTTAACATTCAACTATAGTCAGCGCACTCTAACTTGAGCTCTGAGAGCCAAGAATAAATTAGAGTGAGGAAGCTCTCAACAAGGGATGGAGTCAACCACTCGGCAGTAACGTTGCCATCTCGTGCACAAATTCTGTCCCTCCCCTTTTCTGACAGCGATGACAGTTTTGATGATTTGGCAACGTTTAACCCTCCCTGATAAATGTCGGAGCTCAAGTTAGACTGCTTCGGCCATCAAAGTACTTAAGGTGGCAGGTTTGTACAGAAAATGAACAGAGTTGTCCATTATTATTATGATTCGGACACATGAGAACACTAAAAGTCATAGTAGCGATAAAACACCAAAAATATAACACCACAGTTTGTCTATAATTAAGATTATCTTCGACGAGGCAGTTAAGGAAGTAGTTTTACCTGTCGTGTGGAAAATAGGCTATGCCACTCTAATTTATGAAGGCGGTAAGAGAAAGAAAGAGAGAGAATCCAGCGAATAACTGCTCAATTTCATTGGCCTCGATTTTACGGGAAATACTAGAACACTTCATAGTCATCTAATTCGTGGAATTCACCTGATGCCAATACATCAACTCAGAATATGTCTATCCCGATTCGGCTTTTTTACGCACGACGCAAAATAATAGCTAACGGACCAAAATTTTTGGAATGGAGATGTTTGATGTATTTATGAAAATAGTGTAATTAATAGAATCGGAACTCTTAGGTGGAAAAGTGACCTGGTTTAATTTAGTTGGTATACTAAACAAACACGTAAGGCTAAATTTTAGTCGCCAGGCATTTTAAGTGTTTTCCATTTATAAGAATCAAAGATATTTTGCAAGAAACTCGCCGTTTGAAACATCCTAACTTTCCAAAGACAAAATCTAAGCAAACGAGGAAGCTAACGAGTGAGTTATGTGACTATAACTCAGCAATGCGACCTGAACTTATTTACTTGAGCTGTTTCAAGCCAAATAGATTAAGATCATAAACATATGGAACAATGAACATAATGTATGTTTCAGTAAATTCTTTCAACGTTTTTTAGAAAGACCATTTCAAATGCTTGTGTCCCGTTTTTTCAAAATTAATCCATAAATTTCCAAAAAACATTTCATATTTGATATTTAAAATATTTTTTTAGGAATTAAAACGAAACTGTAAACATAAGAATCAAGTCGAATTATTAGAAGCTATTTCCAAGTTTTGAAAAATAAGAAATAATGAATAAAGAAATTCGCGAACATTTCTAAAATTTTTAAATCAAATGTAATTTTAAATTTAATTTTTCTCGGACTTTCATTACCATAAATCCACGGACGCAATCCATACATTTCAAAATGTATTCATATCTGCCGCTAATAATTACTGCCATTCAAATAGGTTTCGCAGTGATTCATATCCAAACAGGTTCCTTTTGAAATAAATCTTTCTATCTCCGAGACACATCCTTCTGTGTGGTCACCAATTAAACAAAATTCTTTTGACAATGAACTTCGATTCAGTTTCTAACGCACTATGTGATATCTTTCGTTTTAAACACAAACTCAAATGTAACGAACATTAAAAGTATTGTGAATATTCGTGACCTGGGGCTAATTTAGTGAGGCCATTATGTATTGTCCATCGTTCGATTTATGATAATAGGAGCCCGAACTAGGTCAATACGGGGCCCTATGAAGCTTGGGGGCCCTTGGCTCGAAACCATACAGTCCATAGGCAAACGCCCCTCTGGACACATGCATATTTATAAACTTTCACCCATTCGTTGGAAATCATTTTTGAACACATTAAGCGTCCTTGCAATAAATCGAACGGAAAAAAACGACGAAGCGAAATTTTATTCGCTAAATTTTTAAGTTGATCACCAGACGGTCATCTTTCCATTTGTCTTCCGTCTCGCGTTTGGCTACGCGCCACTGATTAATTCGGGCAGTCATTTTGACGCCAACCCCGTCTTTCGTCTACCCGTTCGGTATTTTCTGTATGGTATAACACGATCCGTACTTTTACTCTGCTTTTCATTAAGGAAAGCTGATGAAATTATAGAAGACTTTTGTAACGTGATAATAATCATAATGCGGAAGATTTTTTTCGTGTTTAGAAAGTTTTACGAGGAGCGTTAGAAAACTCATCGATCGATACGGGCGAAAAAAGTTGTTTAGGACCAAAAACCTAATGACTGGTTTCCGTGTTATGTGAGATGAATAAACCAAATAAGACGCGAACAAGCATGTTGTTCAAATGGGAGGAACGCACAGAATATCCCTTTTTTCCCTTGACTTTGAAAAATACAGTGGATGCTGCTTAATGTGACCGAATTCGTACATATTTTACTCATAAAATTAAGCAGATAGTAACGACAAATGGCAGTATTGCTTAAATCAGATTTGGTTTTGGCATTCCGCGTTTGATTACAACAAGAAGGAAAAGTATACACCATAAATGGAATAGACCTGAGATTTTAATGGCGTTCTTTCGAGTTTGAGAGAGAAAAATATGGTATTTTAATTGCTGTTTGCTGATGGAATCGTCGTCGAGACCTGACTTTTTTGTGACAAATGTTATGCTCTACCCGAATAATTATTTTAATTGGTACCTTATAGACCATATAAGAGCAAAGAAGAGAAAAATAAGGCATTTAATCCTCACTTGGAGGATGCCATTTAACGATACACGAGTATAAGTTTATTTAAATGCTTATGTAAAGTGGAAGTTCCAGTTGACAGATGAAATTTAAAATCATTATACGGCGATACATTTTAATAAGGATCACTCATACTTAATTTTATAAAAATCCGTCAAGGGGTTCAAGAGATGAGAGTCGCGACAGGCGGACAGACGAGACGTGCCCGTAACGCGTTCCGCTACTATCGCTTCGCTGTTAAAGTACACCTAATAAACGGTAGATGACAATAATATGCTGCATCTACTGTCTGATTTTTTCATTATATTTGAATGTCTGGAATAAAACGTGGTAACGCGTCACAAATTTAACCGGAAGTAACCCTAGCTAATCTGGTCAAAGGAATAATTTAGCAAACGAAGAAAATAAATCCAACAAAACTGATGAATTTTTTATCTAAGGTTTCACTCTGTGTACGAGTTGACCAAAACTTTTTCCGATATCTTGGACATTTAGCTTCACCTAAATGCTTCAAAGTAACTAGCTCCAAACTCTGGAGGCGGGGGGAGAGCAGCATGAGCTGTGTGGAGGCCAGCATGACTCAAAATATTTGGAGGGGCACACGAAAATATAAAAAAACACAATAAAAACATTGATACGATCAATACTGTTTTTAACTAATTTTACTGGAGTAAATGAAAGTTGTTTTTATTAATTACAAACAAAATAGTTATTCAGCAGGGTGACCGAAGATTTAAAAAGGGCACCCGGTCGAGAGGACGACAGTCGAAGGTCAGACAGCCAAAGGGACGACATCAATTTGCAGAAATAGATAAATCATTGACTTAATTAAACAGACGCATTGGATAGAAAGTATATCAGGATATAACTAACAAAAATGTATTGAAATTAAAATACATGGCTCTATTAATATATTGTTTTATAACATGGGTTGGGTTGGGTCATGCTTACTTAAACAAGTTCCAAATAATTTTGTATAAAACTTTAAAATATAAATAATTTAATTGAAAAAAACTGAAATTTTAAAGACAATTATATAGATCAGTGGTCGGCAACCTTTCTTGATGATGGGTCAATTAGTGGCTTTTGGAACATGCGATGGGTCGATTAAAATATTTGAACGAAAAGAAAAATTAAACCTGGATGTTCATATTAACTATTTTTATCGATTGAATTGCTCTTTCATTTTCAAAACATAAACCCTTCTAAACATGTTCACCTTTGTGGGTCACACAAATCGTGATGGTGGGGCACTCATTGACCCGCGGGTCATAGGTTGCCGACCACTGATCTAGACCGTTAAAAAGTTACTTTGAGACGATTAGATAAAAAGATAAAGAACATTACGACTATTTACTAAAATTACTTAATTAATTTGTTATTATTCCTATAAATAGCATATCAACAACAATTTGAGAAGTTACCGAAGAGCGTAATAAATATTTGGGTCATTTCGTATTGCCGACCCTTCTGTACTTTCGGCCCTATAATATTGTCGGCCCATCGGCCTTGTCGGCCCTTCGACCCTGACCCCTTAAAAATGGGTGCTAGGGATTACCAGGTCCTCCCCTAGTTACGCCCATGAACGGCTGCGCGAACAAAAACGATTTTAGAGGTAAAAGACGTTACAAACACGCCGAGATCCAGAATTCACGGACAACCTCGCTCATTTGCACGTTACATATCACGGCGCGAAACGACACCCGCATTTATCCCGTTCGAAGCGAACCGATCGAAGATCAAAACGAGAAAATACGGCCGCATAACTCGATTAACAATCGATCATCCTCGGATCAAACGTCGACGATCGGAATCCGTTGCGATTCAATTAATACGTCCCGTAATGGGCGATTGCCACAGTTTAAAAGGCGGGAAAGGATTGAAAATTCGATCGCTCGAATCCCCGCCGTCTGGGCAGTGCGCATTTTTATCGCCCCCGACTAGATTAATTGGCCGCGAAAGAGGGAGTGGCCGGCGTCCGAAATTGGGACACGACCCGAGGCGAAATCCACGTCGTTGAGGTGGTCGAGAAGCGAACTCAAGTGTCGGTTAGCGCGTTCGTCATATTTTTCGATCCCCAGCGCCTCCTCCCACACGACATAAAGGGACGGAAGTTTTTAGTTTCCTAACCTTTTGAAGGGTGAAAATTCTCAACTTCTACGCCACTCCCACCTAAAATGTCAACTTAAAGACAATCTACTTCTTTTCGCATTGCGGATCGCGCGTGATTTATTTTTATTCTACGCTATCGAGACACGATCGGGTTATATTTTACGATTGCAGAATAAAAATGTTTTAACGCTGTACCAACAATCGTGAGGGCATTGATGAGGGCGAAATAGCACTGTAAAAATTGCCTCCGTTCATGATCAAGATATAGATCCAGATAGCAAGGCTGAATTGGTTTTAGAGTTTTTTATATAACTTATAATTCACGCAAGAGCCATTATCTCAATTGGTTTCTATAATGTTCGCAAACCATTCATACACAGAAGCCTGTGGTGAAACCATTGGAACTGATGTATAACGGCTACTTTTAACGAAATATAAACACAGATCAATGACGAAGATTAGAGAAACGACTAAATCACACCGAGTTACGAGACAAAAATAATTCTTTGAACTCGGAATTAATAAGCAAATCACTCATTATTATTATTATTGTATGTTTTATGAATTACGAGATCATTTCTGAGTTTGTTACAATTTAATGAGTCAGAAAAAGCACGTGGTTTGAGTAGTAGACTTTTATTAAAGTTTCTACCCTAAGAAACGATACTTAATCACCATTTTGAGTTATGAGCCTCATCATTTGGTGAAAAAAAACAAACTTACTGCGATTAATTTTGCGCAAACGCACATTTTTTCCTACTGATATTTGCCACCATACAAAGGTGTAGCTCGAAACTACTTTTGTTACGTAAATAGTACAACATTTGAACAAGCTTTCACGCGACTTAAACACGCAATTTACCGCAATAATCGATACAATGGTCAATATGAAACACGCTTTTCTTTTGGACGACCGAATGGGAAAGTTATTTTCGCTGTGACGTGACAGTTAACATATTGGAAGGTGCACGATACTGGAGAGTGGAATCGGATTTAAATTGCCGTTATAAACGTTAGTATTGGTAGAGGGAGCAAAGTCAATAGGATTTTCGATTCAATTTGGCATTCCTTATAAAGATACAATTAATCGTAGCTTGAAATGGGTCTGTGCTAAATATAAATGGATCGTTAAACCAGTCTTCAAGCAGACTGTTAACCTGATAAATAATTTCAAGCCTAATTTTGTCAATGGACACAAATATGTCAATTCCTTTAAGTTTGTGATCATATTCGGCGTATATAGCAGATTAATAAAAAAACTATTCTTTATTGAATAGTTATTTAAAGCACAAAATACAATATTACTACTCCACCTTCTATTTAATAATTTGGCGTAAATTAGCACCTGAATTATCTCCATCAAAGTTTCAAAAGAAAAATATTTATAAAGTAAGTAATTCCTTCAATATTACAGCTACATAATACAAATTGTCTATGAGATTTGGTAATTCTGAATAACTGAAACAGCATTTCGCTTCTTTAATAATGAATATTTTTTAGCACTAACTGAATTTCCACTAGTTTTAAACTGAATTGCTAAAAGTTTCACTGAAAGCTGCTTGATCATTCTTATTAGATTGGTTAATTAAGCTCAATAAGACTGAAAAACAGAATTTTTAATTATAATTAACATTGACGAAAAAATTACCTTATGTATGTCGTAATAAGAACGTCTAAAATACGTAATTCTCTGTAATAAAATTTGAAATTTAACCTTTGTTTCCAGTAGATAAACCAAGAGTATTCCGAAAGCTGTAATTTATGCGTCGGTATCATTCGTAATTCGTGACATGGGCGTATCCAGAAACTTTTCTGGAGGGGAAAGGTAACTTTCAATTGCTTTTATGCACACGTTATACATATATTCAAAACTGGTGATATAGACTTTAAATGAATGTGAAAATAAAAGGTAAAGATAGTTTACTCATTCGCTTACGAGTTTGGCACTCATTATCCGTAAGGCTTCACATTATGATTTGCATGAACCGGCTAATGGGGGAAGGGCGGAGCAATTGATGCGCGTGAAAGCATTCTACTTGAAAATAAAAGAGCTGATCAATATTTAAACTCAACGGTGGACTTAAAAGAAACAGAATGACAAAGGAAGAAAGGAGGAAGTAAAAGAACACAGGTTAGAGACGAAGGGATGAGAGAATTAACATAGGAGAAAGTTGGGAGATGGTAGAAGATAGATACGGTGGATAGAAAATGATATCGGAGGAAGGAAAGATTGGTGACGAAATATAGGTAAATATGGCAGAAAAGTGTGAATAGGAAAGAAGTAAAAGAAAATGCAAGGACAAACAAGCATACAATAGGATGAATGAGAGAGAAGAGCTGGGATAGAACGAGAATAGGGCGCAGCGAGAATAGAAGAGCATAAAATAGATGCTACACTAAACGGCGCAATATACATATATACATTGGTCTCACTACACTCTTTACCCCGAAATTAACTCTTGGGTGCTTGGCAATTCACTGCCAATCATGTTAATAATGCGTAGCAACAGAACCAAAGCGACTGTCACCATAATAACTCTCACTAATAAGCGCGTGGCGTTAACAGTGAACTACGAAATTTTAGACTAGAGAATCCCCGGGTTCCCCCTCCCCTCTGACGGGTGCGCTGAGCGTATTGTACAGAAATAATGCCACTGGATGATATATAGTAATTTTTTTGAACATATGGCATAGTTAGTATTATTTGTGACATCAGGCTTTGGATGGATTTTAATGGAAATCCTTAGAGCCATTTTTGAGTAAATCGATTTTTTTTAAATATCCAAGAATAAAGTACCCTTAATTGTCGCGCAATATCGTTTATCTCTTTAGAATGTCTGTTATGAATGATGTTATCCATAAATATAAGATATCATTCGATTTAGTTTAACCGTAAGGTTGTAGTAAGAGTTGGAATGAATCGCGGCGGAAGCGTGACGTCATATGGCTTAGGTAAGGTAGCTTAGCGTACATTGTAATGTCACTGGACCCCATATAGTGATTTCAAGAGACATATGGCTTAAGCAGTATTATTTGTGACATCAGGCTCTACAATTGGATTGGTTTTTATCATATTCTCTGCAGCCATTTTTGAGTAAATCAAATTTTTCAAAAAATCGCCAAGAATAAACTACCCTTTATTATTGTGCAATATTTTTATGAAAAAAGGATCTGAAAAAGATGATATTTTGCACAAATACGAGATATTATTCGATTTTATGAACGTGTTTGAGCCCTAGAACGGCGAACAGACCGACAGACAGACAGACGGCAGGGCGAAAACAACTTTTATGGACTCAGGGACACCTTAAACATGTATTTCCAACAAAATCTCGAAGTCGAATGTTTTCACGATAACAATACTTGCTCAATATACTACGTATATGAGAAAGTAAAAATCAAGAGGTTTAAGTACATGCAAATGTGAAAATTACGTTAATGAAAAGGGAATTTAATGACTGAATGTTATGGCCTGTTTTACGAATCTTATGGCGCTGTCAAAATGACCACTTTTTATGTATATTGCTTGACATAGGCGTCAGCTGCTACTTTCACCTTTCTTCGACTCTCATAATTAGGTCCTTTTAACGACTTCTAAAATGTATTACAAGGTTTTCTTTGGGGCTGGCATTTTTCAAAAGCTCGTGAATTACATATTCGCAGGACTCTCTCTTTTTTTATTTAAAGCGTTCAAATTCAACCTGAATACGTTCTTCTGTCATTCTACGATCTTAAAACCTTGACCTCGGAACTCTACATTAAAATCTAAGTCAATTCCTTCTTGATGAACAAAGAACTCAACGAATTTAGATCATCATTCCGTAGCTCTATACGATCCATGCAGAACATTTTTATACAGCCGACTCCCGAATAACCGAACCTCGAAAAAACGGGAACTTCAATCAATCGGAATGTCGAATAGTTATAATATCGATTATCCGGAATTTTAAAAACTTATAACTTGAAAGTTTTTATGCTACATTTGGTAAGCGTACATGTAAGGAACTTACTTGTCCTATAAAATAAAACTATTAATATGTAGTACGTGCAGTACTACTTGACCAGTAAACTTGTTTCTTTGTTGACTTACATTTCTTAAAGTATTTTCTTCAGTCTTAATATTTACTTAATTTTTCATTTGTGTGTACTATGGCACGGGTAAATAGGAATGTCTATCAACCGGAATATCCCGTTAACCGGTCAAGACTCAGTTCCGAGGCATCCGATGAATCGTGACTTCTCCATAGTTTGAAATAGAAACTCTATTCATTGATATTTTCGTAATTAGCTACAGAGGGACCACTTTTGAGCTATCTCTAATCCGTCCCATGAGATATAGGAAAGAGTGGAGATAGTTTAAAAGTGAAGTCCTTCTGTAGCAAATCTCGCTCACTAAGTCTTTCACCACTGTCATCAATCTAGAAAACAATCTGGTATGTACCTTCGACAGGCACCCGCATAAACACGAGTTATTTATCTTTCCTTTATTCCTTTCTCTTTCTCACATTAGTCTCTCCTAACTTTCTTTTCACTTTCAAGGCGTTGTTCTCATGTTCCAAGAGCCGATCCTCTTTGTCCAAACCCTCTCCATCGGGATCGCGATAAAAATTTTTACGATAATTTCACTCGAGGCACGTCGAGTTGACTTCACTTCCGCCGCAGACGCACGTGCTCAATATCCCAAGCGATTTGCGTCCAAATTTCCACTCATCGCGGAGAGTAGCCTAAAGGGGTTTCCAATTACCTTCCTCAACGACTTTATACGTGACGCCGTCGATTCATCTCGCCGGATCATTAGGAGGATATTTTCAGCCGCGCCGACGGATTAACCGACGCCGTTTAAAACTGCACCCCCGTGGTTTCTGCCGATTCATCTCCGCGACGTGAAAGAGATCGCGAGGAGCAAGCGAGCCTTCTCGGGGAAAAAAGGAACATCTTTCAACCCCCCTTCGAGCATTCAAAACGACGGCGACGTTCGAAACGGAGTCAGCGGGCGAGCTACGAAGAGAATTAAATCATAGGGAACGCATAGCAACATAAACAAGTGAGGGAAGAATAGCGGAGCAAATTACATAAGGCGATTTCTTTTACCGAGTGCCAACTTTCCAGCGGAGCGAAGAAACGCATATATTATTGGTTGCCTATATTTGTAACAAATTGATGGAATGAAATGGTCCTAAGATCCTATGCAGACAGGCATAAGCTGTAAAGTTGGTAATAATTTTGAAACGAGAGAAACATTCTGCTATGACCAGGAATCGAGCCCGGGTCTTCTTAAGAAAACACCCGCGTTCAGAAACGGGAGAATTAATCTGCTACGATAGTTCAGTGGTAGAATGACCGGTAAGCGAAAGACATGGGTTCGATTCCCCGTCATAGCAGACTTTTTTCTCGTTTCAAAATTATTCTCAACTTTACAGCTTATGCCTGTCTGCATAGGATATTCGGATCGCATTATTCCATCAATTTCTTGCTTGGCAATCTCACCATTTGAGAGGGAGGAGTTTTCTTCGATGTTTCTCTTCGAGGACATCCGTTGGGGCAGTTTGATACTAGCTTGGCTAGTTCCGTCCCAACCAAGAAAATTTTTCCTATATTCGTAACAGCAGCAGCTTTTTTGAGATTTTTCTCGATTACTTCCCAGCGGCTGATCTTAGACGCAACAAATTTTTACCATTCCTAGCTCTCTTATAGACCGACCTATCTTAAAAACTTGGCTTCCTCAGGTTGCAGTATTCCAGATATAAATATCCCACGCGGACGGACAGACAGACCGAACGCGTATGGGATTTTTTTTATAGAAAATATACTCGAAATGGGACGCGACATTTAGAAAAAAGCTCGCATCGTGAGGATTTTCAGTAAAACGGCGTGTGAACTCCCATCGAAGTTACCTTCCAGGACGAAGCGAAAGGGTTTTTTTAAATTTTAACGAATGCGCTCGTGTGGATGCAGATTTCGGCAATTGGTCCGTAGGGAGCGTCGGAGAAATTTCTAGGTCGTTAGGCTGAGGAGTCAACGTTCTGATGTGGAAAGAGGAGGAGGAAGAGAAAAGGAAGGGCAGTGAGGAGGGATAGAAAGGGGCCATGGCCATCAACACCACTTCTCTCTACACCTTGTGTACACACACATTGGCGGTTTTTTTCCAATTTTGTGAATAGCCAGAGGATATGGGATGGGGAGGGTTTAAAAAGGCGTGGAAGAGTCGCGAAGCTAAAGGGCATTTCACAGCGTGGATGACAGCGTGATACCAGCAGAAAGGAAATGTAAAATAATTTCTTTAATTATGTATAATGACCGAATATTCTGGAATACAAGACGAAAATAATTTTTGATAAATAAATTTTCTAGCTTTAGTCGTTTGATGCATAGTGATAACGCCTACTCCATTGCTCCGGGGAATATGAACTTAATGGCCTCCTGTAGGTGAAATAGAACAATGGTTCCCAACCTATGGATAATGTGGTTATTATCCACATGTTGGGAACCATTGTTCCCATTCTTCAAGGGGTTGTGTACATTGCCGCCCATTACTTTCCTATTGCATAAGGAAAGGTGAACATTCTACGCCACAGAGAGATAAAGCAGTAAAATATTTTAATACTGTACCAGTGAGTATCAGGTCTCTTCCTCTTACAAGCTTCAAATTCCATGTAAAAAAGTTTCTAATTGAGCATTCCTTTTATTCATCAGAAGAATTTCTGAATTGTCACTGGAATGTATTGTAATTATTGTAAATTTTTTTGTTTGTTTGCTGACAATGTAATACTCAAGGAGTGTCTACAATAAACTATCTTATCTTATCTTAAAGCATTTTGGAAACAAATAATACTTTTACCTCTATATAGGACGAGTTTTTAACTTTATGAAAACCAGGTTTGCTTATGTACGCCTAAAATGAATATACATTACTTCGGACATACCTGTGTCCGGCCTTTTTGTTGCTGTATTATTGTTCTGATGTATGGTAGATTTGTGCGATGTTATAAAAACAACATTACGCTGTCATATAGTAAAATTAAACATATTAAAGGAATGGAAATGCCAACTTAAACGATAGAATTTGCTTTGAAAATGTAACATTACGTTTAACTATTTACATTAAAAAGCATCAGTCACTCGCTAAATTATCCTAAAAACTTTTTAGTCTTTTATATATAGGTTATCATAGCTGGGAATTTCCGGTTCCGACCTTAAATTTTCGAACTCGTTCAGTCCCGGGTTCGGATCCGAGGTTGCCCTTACCTGCTTTACGAAATTTGTTGAAATAAGATTAAAGTTAGTTGAGTGATCTTATTTTGAAAAAACTTATGCTTAAAAATAAAATTTAATAAATAATACTTAAATTGTTAACTCTTCAAGGGGATGTGAAACAAACCTGATTAAGATGTTTTATTTTGTCGATTGAATCAAGATATTGGATTAAATTTTTTGTCTTCAAATTCATAAACTTTTTTCTTAAAAATCATCTTTGATCCAATCAACAATAAATTCGATTTAATAATATTTATCTAATAGGTTCCTTTCTTTGGATTACGGATGATATTAAAATATCAAGAATAGACTTCCAAACCAATTATTCCGTTTTTAAGGGAACCGTTCCGGAAATTTTTAAAACATTGTTCCGGTTCGGGTTCCGACGCAGTTTTTGTTCCTGTTCCGGATCCAGGAACAGGAACCATTTTGGAACCGTTCCTTGTTTCGCAACCGGAACTTTCCCGTCTCTGATAGGTATACGATCGACTAAGATAAACCTCGGATATTTAACACAAGTTGCATCTTGACGATTTACTTCTACCGTATTAAATCCATTTTGTGAGCCTTAAATAATGGCAATGAATTTTTTGAACGATTTTAGATCTCATTTTGTTATTAATTTCTTTATTTAAATTAAATTTTGACCTCATGTGCCTAAATCTTTGGTGGTACAATTTTACGATTTTGACCTGTGTAAAATTAGAATGACTTTTATTCTCTCATTTTTTAGTTATTTTTGCCTACCGACAATTTATTGTAACAATTTTTGAAATCAAGCATTAGAATTTTGATACAAGTATTTGATAAATATTTCAGATTCTTGTTCTCTTATTTTTTGAACAATAACCCAATAGGCCATATTGAGATCATATGTTCCTAAAATGACCTAACAAAAGGGTTTTGCAAAAATGCTAACCAGTAATTCCATGTTGAAGCGTTATAGTTGTAACATTTTTTTGTTTACTTAAATAAACTGTCTAAGAGTAGTTAGTTAGTTTTACTTTCAGCATTCGGGAAAGATGCTTAAAAATTAATAAAGCTTAGATGGGCCATATTGGTTCGAGTTACGTTATAATAATATGGCGTTCTAGTTAATACGGTAATTTACATATCAGTAGCGTAGCTTGAAGTTACACAAAGGTTCCAATGGCTGTATTATGCTGATATCCTCTACAAACTTCCTCATAGTCGATTTAAACACTGGATTTTATCGAGATTGGATAAAGAACAAACGAAACGCGCTCTTCGTGACTCCGGCGATCGCCGGACTCGGCCGCGAGGAAAATTCAGATCACGAAAATCTCAAAGTGACCTCCGCCAGCCAATCGTTTTAAAAACCGAGAATTCTTGGTAAAAGGTTAAAAAGGAGGCCGTAACTCGCCTCCACGAGTCTCGAAAGAAAGTAATTTCATTACTTTCGATTCCATTTCCTCACTTAAAAAGACGTCCGCAACTCTTGTGGGAATCATAAATTCCACGTTTTGAAACGGAAATCTCGATTTCCTCCGATATCGAGCTAATTTTGAAACAAATATGTAACGAAGGCCGCGAGCGACGTTAAGGTTCGGTGAACCACCACGGGCTCTTAAATTACTTACTTAACCGGAATGACTTCCTCTTAGGGAGGAAACTTTTCACGAGATTTTTGAACAAGACTCTTTAATTGGTTTAAGCCGTTTAAAGTTGCGATGATTGCATGCTCGAGTTCGGCATTTTTTCCGTTTTCGACAAACACGCAAAGTCGTTTAAGCAGTATGCATTTTACCGCTCGGGGTGCACTTGGGTCACTTTTCATCGCATACAAGAAAAATCGGTCAATCATTTGAGGCGATGAAAAAACCTTAAAAGGCACATATATCGCTCTCCTGAGGAAGACTCCCGAAACCGTTTCGCCGAAAGAAGTATAAAAAACACGCTTCGGTCACTGTTTTTAATTTATCGTTTTATCGCAGGAAGGCGGTCATTTCCTCACATATCTGGTCGACGTAATCGAGTTAAAGAAGAATTTTGCAATCGCTTAATTAACACTTTTCAAATGTTTCGTTGATACATAACGAGAGGAGGAGATAGATGTGTTTATGTATTATTTGAAGTGATTCGGCGTCAAAGGGGCCTCAAGTTTTTTTACCCAAAAGAAGAAAACAAATTTTGAAATAACCATTAACGAATATAAAGTACCTAATTCGATGGAGCTCGCCTGATTGCTAAAATAAAATTTTCACGATATAAATATGTTAGGAAAACCAGGCCTACATTGTTGCAACAAAGCAGCCGTCACCAGTGGCGATTCAGCGATAGTAAAGTCTAATAGATAATTTTAGTAAATAGTTGTGGTAACTTATCGCAATAAATAATTATAACAATTGTTATAAACAATTACGATAAATTATAGTTTACCCGAATCTTCTATCGGCGAATAACCACTGATGAAGACTGCTTTGTAACCGAAATGCGCGTCTTGTTTCCCAATCTATTTATGACTAAAAGAGAGATGTATTGTGTCGACGATGAGGAGAAAAACTTCGATCACGGTGTAACTAGGGTTTTCATAGTCAACTTCACACAGGTTTTAAGAGGCCAACATCTGAAGCCAATAATAAAAGGTGTTCACGAGACCACAAACTAGTTGCCGTAGATTTCAGTTGAACAGATTTACTTTAAGTTACCGGAGTGCCAATGCGAACAAGGTTCCGCGTGCCTCATCGTGCTTCTCGAATGAGCTTCAAATTGTAATTTTATGTCGAACCACGATCGAAAACTTATTCGGAGAATGGAGGTAATGGAAAACAAGGGAAAAGAGTAGGGGTAATACGGAAAGGAAATGGAGGAATTAGGGGCTGGAAGATAATGGCCTTTAACCCCGACGGAACGCGCAAAATAAAATCTTAAAAAACTCATGAACTTGGTCCCGAGGGCTGGGCCGGGAAATAATTGCACGCAAAACATAGGAAAAGAAACCTTTCGAATCCAAAGCGTTAGAATTCGGTTTGGTGACCGGTGCGAAAGAAAACAAAAAAAGAACTCGGTCGCCTGGCAGCGGAGCACGTATTTGCCATCTCCCACGACTCCCCGATATAGGAGAAAGTCGGCTTCGCCACCTGCCACCTCCAACTATGGGCGTGCGTCGCATAGCAACGCGTTCGACTGAGGGTCCCCGTTATGAAGAGAGAAATACGAAGTATATCGATAAGACACGGGACAAAGACGGAGAGGAGAGAGGGGGGGGGGGAGAGTGCGTAGATGGAGAAGTGGCTCATCCCTAACTCCCCAACATAAACTCTCTTTCTCTTTTTCCCTTCCCCATCCCTCCAAATTGCAACAAGTTATGGACTCGACATTTCCGCTCTAATGGCGGGAGTTCTCTATTCGCTGAGTGCATGAACCCATTTTTCCGATGGCATTATAAAACCAGTCCATCGTAGGACGGACGCGGCGTGCGAAATGGATAGACCCCGGCGCGTTTTATCCCTTGCCCTTTATAAAGAGGTAAGCCGCGCGGAGCCTCTCCCGGGGATTGTGCATTGTCGGACTAAAGGGGTAAACGAGGGGTCGGGATGGAAATTTCGCGCTCTGCGATCCGTGGCCTCCGCCCGCCGACCCCTATACTTCTTTCCCTCGCAGTCTGCCCCTTTTCTCTTTCAGCAGCGGGCTTTAATTTAAGAGTTCCACGAAGTCTACCTCTCGACTCTACGGTTCGAAACGAGGGAGAGGGTGAAAAAAAACTCCGCCTTGTCGCTTATGGTTCGCCCCGCCTTCCTTCTATTCATGCAATATTACTGCTCGTTCCACGCGCCTGTCTTCCACCTAGGGTGAAAGAACCTTGTCTTGCGTTGTCGGAAAGATCTTGATTCATCCACACGTACAAACCAGCCGCGACGTATAACATAAACTCCTACTAGGGGCTTATTTTTCTGTTACTCCATTTACAAAATTTCTTTACAGACGATATTCTTTGTAACAGTTGGTCCTTGCTTAGCACCTGCAACTATATATATTTTTTAATTTTTTTAATTTTTAATTCTTGCAAATCCTACGTACGGTTCGATTTCTACGGCGTCGTTTGATGATTCATTTATTCGAAAGTTATCCATTTCTTTTGACGCGGAACGGCGATTTAAAATAACTACGCAAGACATAAGATACAATATAATATTTTATATACTGAATTATGTTTACAGGTTCAGTGCTTCTCAATCTTTTTGGGGCCGCGGACCCCCTACGAAGTCCCACAATGCATGTGGACCCCCTCTCTATGAAAAGTTCATGCATTTTTAATTCATTGTCTCGTATTTTCACTTTGAAACATTAATCAGAGCTCTGTGCTGGATCAGACAAGTTATAAATCAAAATAAACATCATGTCCTACTCAACTCGCGGACCCCTAAGAAATAATGCGCGGACTCTTAGGGGTCCGGGAACCCCGGGTTGAGAAACAGTTATAGATAACACGCTGGATCCACTCCTAACATTAATTTATTGAAATAAAAACAACAATTTATTCGATATTTAGTCTTCCATATATAAAACTTCATAAATTAGGTTTGTCCTCCGACGCTTTATTTTATATCTAACTAGCAGAATTACCCGGCGTTGCGCGGGGGATGGGGGTTTACACATTAGAGAGTTATAAATATTTTTTTAAATTTCTAACAATAGTATATCTAAAACACGCTAAGCTTTTATCTGTTCTCGTTTGGAAAAGACTTTCGGACTGCTTCTTGTCGTAATCTCTGTTTTCTATGCGTCTCTCTGTGAGTTCTGATGTTTCTGATGCTCTCGAAGCAGCCTTTCTTTGCGCATCTGATTTGCTGACTGTTAAACGTGGCTTTTCTGGGTGGCATTGCAAATCTATAAACCATTTAAATATTACTATTAAAATGAAAACAAATTAACCCTAACAATTAGAAGTAACTATGGTGATATTCTGTGAAAATGCCTAACAATCCATACAATTTTCGTTCTCAAATGTAATTTTTTATTGTTTTCGATCAAGAGACGAAATTGTATGACCTGAGTGATATTATTCATACTATTAGGAGTAAATCAGTATAAATTTTACGACTCTAGGTCAGTGACTTCATATTTTAATGTTTAAATTACAAAATGACTGCACCTATTCCAGTATTACTCCCGTGTTAATGTTATGGAAATGCTATTCTGTGGACCCCATGGGGTTCCCAAGACCCCACGGGTTGCAACCCCACCTACGCTCTTCCTTTTGGTCCTATTAGATAGCATGCCAAGTTTGGTGGCTCTAGGGTCAACCTTGTGGATTTGTATAGCCGGAAAAACCTACAAACCAACAAACTTTCTGAATTATAGCAAAGATATATAGTCTAACATGTTTAAAATGTAGTAAAAATTATTATAATTCTTACCTTTGAATCACATGTACGATTTAAAAATTTCAACGAAATAAATTCAAATTAAATAACAATAATAAATGACAATAGTACCTATGCAAAAACAACTGCAACTATGTAAACCACCTTGTACATAATTTAATATTGATTTTTTTACAGATTGCAAGATCGGATCGTTCAAGTTTTATTTTTTTAACTTAATAATTTTTTTGCGGATGACATCTCGATTTCGGGAACGTGTTGATTTATCGACACGCTACCCGATCGGTAAGGTCGAAAAATTATCGCTGCCCTTTTCGAAAGGGAGTCGATACATATTTTTTTAATGCCGCGTCCGAGACCTGAACACAATATTTCTCCGCGCTTCGTTCCGAAATTCATTTTGAAAATGTGGCTCGGGGTCGTCCTTCCCGAGAATGAGATCGTGCTTTCGAATTCCGTCGAAGGGCAGGGGCTTTTCGGCGCTTCCCATACCAAGCGCGAATGAAAGCGTCAATGCATTCACCGTATGTCCGTCCGTCAAACGCGACCGAGAACTTTCGCATCAGAGCGAAATTTACTTTCGGCAACCGGATCTATTGAATTTGTGGCATAACCTTGAAGTAGCGAGGTCAAAAATTGCACCACTTCAAGCGTGGAAGTGGAAATTTTAATCTTATTCGCATCGTGTTGCTCCATTTGACATTGCCGGAAAATAATCTCGCAAAAGAGAGATCTTGACTTTATAGATGCCTATGAATACAAATAAAGTCATTTACGAAATTTAGAAGCAATAAATACTTTAGGTATAAGAAAAATTCCGCTTAATCAACCCATGCTCTGCAGGCTGTTTCAAAAGCATATCCTCACCCGCTCGTGCTTGCATGTTGAGTGATTGTCACCCATTTAAAACATTTATCAACATCGTTACGACTCCACCTCAACGAATGATGCGAAACCAACCGATTACTTATACATTCACTTTCTTTTCCTCCCGTTTGCGTGATCTCGAGTGTAATCAATTTCATTTGTCAAAGATATAAAATAAACGGCGCAGGTGCCATTTCCCTCGCGTCTTCACCCATTGACCCACTTTCCCATCCATCAACCTCTTATTGTCCTGTCGAGGGATGTTGCGGCCTTTAAAAGTTCAAACGAAACGTTGTTGAAGAGTACGTCGTATTTCTTCTCTCTTCCAGGGAAAATATCCTTTATCTATAACGTAATTAAGCGCGCTCGTTCCTTTTGACAATTTGGATACGTTCCAATGCAGGCGTTGAAATCTCCAAATAAATTACCACCGAAGCCGGCGGGTAAGGGTAACTTCTTTTTATGAACACCTTAGATTTTTTATTCATGAAACCACGATGGATTTTCACGTCAAATTATTTTGCTGTTTAAGGAATTCAGAATGATAATGCAACACAATGAGAGAGGAAAGGAAAGGACACAATAAAAATCTGATGTGGCTACCACATGATCTTCTCCATACCTGTAATATTTTTAAAAATTCCAAAAACAGAGGTTACATAATAATAAATATTTTAAGAAACAGAAAAAAATTTAGACTTGACAAAGAACAGAAATAAACTCATACAATAGCCTTCTGATATTGGATATAGCCACAAAGCTCCAACAATTAAGAAAAGGAAAAGGAGCGTTACTAAGACGTAACTAAGCGTCAATTGTTAGCAATAGTCGTCGGTAGGTGGCGTGGTCGTGGTAGCTAAAAATATAAGATATCTCTTAAACAATGGATTATATGGGAAAATGTTTGAAACAAAGGTTGTAGAAAATTAAATTTCCCACAACTTTTATTCCAAAACATTTTTACATATATAAAATATTTAAGCAAATATTTCAAAATAACGGATAAGTGACAAGAGTAAATACCAACTTCCGGTTGACCGATTTTTACCAAAAACGAATCAGTTCTTGTGACTTTCATAAAAATGTTAAATATAAAATTTCGCATTGAGCACCCACAAAATAACTGCCACACACAACATCGAGAAAATGGTCAAAACGTGTTCAGGCGACTTCAAAACGTGTATTTACGTTGAAATCTCGAAATCGATTTTTTCATGAAAACAATACTTTCCCATATACTACGAATGGAGAAATTAAAAAGTTGACCTGTTCTCACCACACACTCACCCACTCTTGGCTTTGGTGGCAATTTAAAAATGACCTCGAGTACGTTTTTGTTTCTTCTTTTTCCTTTCGTGTTTTAGGCCTCGTGGCCTGTTACGCCTCTTATGAGGTTTCTAGGCATCTTGGGTTTTACAGGGATAAGCTGCCAGCTTATCACATGCTTATGTTTAAGGGACGGAATTTCACTCCAGTTTCGACAATTTGCACACGCAGACTCAAACATAAACGCCTCCGTTGTATGGTGTAAAAGCAAAGGTATTCATACTCACTACCATATCTCTATTTGTTTATGGAAGACTGCAAAGATTTCAGCAACTTATATCTATATTTATTAATAATTGAGAAATTCCACTGTTTAGATGGGAAACAAGATGTAGCGGAGAATATATACACACGGAAACTGTACCCTTGAAATTTCAGTAAACTTCACGAGTAAACTGCGTTATTTTTACGTACTTAAATAATAAGCGATCATATTATGGTATGTATAAAGCATTCTTCTCACTGCGCATCGAAAACGCATCGAATGTCGTAAACAATTACATGAATCCACATTAACAGAAATTTCATACCTAACTCCAAAAAAACTTTCACGTAAGACTAAAGAAAAATTCAGTACCATCAATTGAAAATCTCAGGATTGCGGAGTATTCCTCCGTTATTAATCAAGATAAGCGACATCCCAGTCACGCATACGCTATCACATACACAAGGTCTTTGATGCTACGAAGGTTACGTCTCAAACTAACCACTCAAATGAATCTCCCTGTGATTAGGTTTTGCCAATCTTGAACAAAAATGGGCCACAGACCAAACCTCTATAGACCTTCAAACCACGCCCTAAGCCACGTCGAAAATGGAAGGTCAGTCGGAATCCACAATCTTCTCATCCATGACTAAAATTGTGAAACTTTTAGTCCTCATTTTTAACTAAGTTTGAAGCGTGCATTAATTACGACACGGCGGGGGATTCCGGAGACAGAATGCTTTTACTTTCATTAATAGACGTAGTAAAAAATAAAATGCTCCACTTTGTGCATGATAACCGCGCTATGCACACAAAAAACATGTGATCGTTTCATGGACGCTATTGCATTCATTACTCTAATTCCGAGAAGGAGCCAGATAGGAAAAGGATCGCTGGTTGTTGCGTTGCATGAATCCATATCTAGGTGTCGCTTTCACCCATTTTGCGTAGAGAATTTAATCGGATAACTTAGAAGAACGTACATAAAAAAATATCTTCACGATGAATTTATGCAGTTCAGATCTATTTCAGGGAATTAATATCATTTTAACAATAAACTTATTATTTATATGATGTCGTATAATCCATTGGAAAGGGAGATTGAGGACAGTCTGGAACCTATGGAAACAAGCATTGGACTAGAAACTCTGAATGTCCTCAGGCTATGAAAGGCGAAAAGGGGTTATTTTGAGTGGGAACAGATAAATACGACTAAACCGTAAAGGATTATAATTTTCCAAATTAAGCTCTATAGAAAAGTTGCGATACTACAACATTGTAACATAATTCATAGATAAATTTATATTAATTTATTTATGCCTACAAGGAATTCGGCAATCCAAGTTTGAGCAAGCCATCGTTCAAGATTCACACGCTTTTCCTTACCAGTTGAGAATTTCCTTGGTTATTTTTAGCTTCCATCCAGATCCGGTGTTTGGAGAGGAAATATGACAAATTTTATGATCGAGTAGCGAAATCGGCTCTGAAATGGTAATACGACCGGATGCCATCACTGAAGCAAGATGCCGGAATTTCTCTCTCAAATATATGAGAAAATTTCAAGGTCGGGTATGCTTCCTGTGTTTTACCTTTTCACAATAAAACCTGTACTAAGAATTGCTGATTTAATAGCACCTCTGTCACGATGGCCGTCTCCATTTTTTTTGTCCACTGTTGACCATTAGATGTAAACCGATGTTAATACCAACGCGCATTTAGGCAAAGTATAAATTTTTACCAATAATTCAAAAATAAATTATCAAAATCAGTTTTTATCACGTAAATTAATCTTAAGTTTGGCGATACGAGTTTATACGGTATATTTTTTGCCAATAGAGCACAATTTCTTATTTTAAGGTTCGATTTTTATCTTTTGATATTAGGTTTCCCAAGACCGAATAATTGAGTCAGTTTCCACTTATATATATATATATATATATATATATATATATATATATATATATATATATATATATATATGGATGTCAACAAGGTGTTGGGATGAGGAAACCCAGTGAGCACTCACCAATCAGACGACTTCAGGTTGGCGAGGCTCCGGGGATGTCGAAGCGACACACGTAAAATAACACAAAAACACAGAAACATCACAAACGTAAAGCTTTCGGAGTTCTCTCTCTGTAGCTGAAGAAGGAGTAGTTCCGAAAGCTTTACGTTTGTGATGTTTCTGTGTTTTTGTGTTATTTTACGTGTGTCGCTTCGACATCCCCGGAGCCTCGCCAACCTGAAGTCGTCTGATTGGTGAGTGCTCACTGGGTTTCCTCATCCCAACACCTTGTTGACATCCATATATTCATTTTACCTTTCCTTTTCCGTAAGTTGTTATATATATATATATATATATATATATATATATATATATATGTATGTATGTATGTATGTGTGTGTGTTATATAATTATCCAGGTGTTTAAGTCACCGAAGATATTTTCTCAAATACTTACCATTTACCTTGTAATCAAACTACTCTTCAAAGACAAATTCCATTTTTTCGTCTAAATAACGTGAACTGTAAGTGTAGACATGACTAAAACTCATAATTATCCACTTCGGATGATGGATGAAAACTTAATTACTCAGAAAAATTACGTTATAATGCTTATTATTGACGACGGAATGTGCCCGCTAAAACAGCAGTTTAGCGCTTTCACCAGCGATAAAAACGATATCCGCTTCCCATATCAATGCGTTTTAATTTCCATCTTAACACACTAAGTTCCTCTTCGATCTCTTTAAACTTTCAAAGTAGTATAAAACTTTACGGAAAATTTTTAACAATAAAATTACTTCATGAGATGATTTTTATCGGTCTTGAAGAGCTATACCAATTGCCTCGTTAAATATATAAATATCACTGCTACTGTCAAATTTTAATTTTGCATATGAATATCGATCATTTAAAAATACCGAGAAGACAAAATTCATTTCCGAAAAGGCAACTTTGATATTTCCATTTTAGCGTATGCAATTATTGGGATGAATTGATCGAGGATTATTATGCAGAAATAAGCTGGAATTTGAAAACGGGAGAAAAAAATCCGCCATGACCAGGGATCGAAGCCGGGTCTTCCACTTGCCGGGCGGATATTCTGTCGCTGAAATATCGCGATAGACTAATTCTCCCGTTTGCGAACGCGGATTTTTTTCTTGGAGAATATTCGTTGGGGTTGGCCCGAGAATTAGTCTATCACGATATTTCAGCGATAGAATATCCGCCCGGCAAGTGGAAGACCAGGATTCGATTTCGGGGCATATCAATTTTTTCTCTCGTTTCCGAATCGGTTTATGAACTTGAAATCGCCTCGAGTCATATAGCATTTACACGCGAAATATATTATGGTACATTTCTACATATGTAAACAACTTATGCATTTCGACTATTAATCCATCATCGATAAAAGGAAACAATAGCACATGCATGAAGCTAAGAGATATATATATATATATATATATATATATATATATATATATATATATATATATATATATATTCAATAAAGTAATCCCTGGTGGTTTTCCAGTTGCTTTATTTCGAATTTTAACGCTACACAGCTATAGAGGTATAAATGCGATCATTGACGGAGCTTTACGAGTCATTTTAATTCCAAATACCTCCGAGAAGCAAAAAAATGGACGGGTGGAACGCGGACGGTATATTATTGACCGGGCCGAAATCCATCATAAACCTAAAAGATTTTGTGTACGCAAAAAATAAATTGCCCTTAATTGTTGTTTTCTTTTGTAATGCCATCATCACTTTTGCGCAAATGCTTTTTAAAAAAACTCAGTTACGAGAGCAAGGAAGAAGCGCATTCAATTTTATACTACATTTAATATACATAGATATTCTTCTTGAGCAGGATGGAAATCATGAAAAATCTGATGAATCTTAAGGGGTGTTAAAGTTCTTTGAAGAAAGGTTCTTGAATCTCAAATGATTCGTCGCCTCTGGAGCAACACGATCCTGAATAGATTCGATCGATAGATTAGAGCAGCGGTGCCCAAACTACGGCCAGCGGGCCAAATGCGGCCCGCGAAGGGTTTTTGTTCGGCCCGCGAAGGGTTTTTGTTCGGCCCGCGAAGCTAAGGCGAAAAATCAATTCGAAAAATTTAACACACAAATTCATACATTTTTTGAAAGTTTTCATAATAAAACGAAATATTTAAATGTTAGCCACGAAAACCTTATTTAGACATGATTTTCACTTAATGGCATCTCAGAATATATAGAAAATTTCCGATTTAAACTCTAATCCGGCCCACCGAAGAGTTGACAACTTCCAATGCGGCCCGCCAAGGGATTCGCAACCATTGATGTGGCCCGCCATTAGAAAAGTTTGGGCACCGCTGGATTAGAGAATCGCGTACTGAACGCTTGAACACAACTGACGCAATTGACTCGAAAACAACGAGACAAAAGAGAAGGGCTCGAATTTCACGTTTAACAACAAAATAACCATCATTTCCAACACTATTGTATGGTGTCGACCGAGAAGGTGTCGTGAAGACTTAACAACAAAGAAATGAAATTATTCTGCGGAAAATTGATGTTCTTGTTGCCACCACTAAGGCCACTGCTACTATGCATTTAAATTGCGCTCATGGTATTTTCGAGCATTTTGCGGCAATAAGTGTTTCCCGTGCCTTTCGTTACTGCAACCTACACCCTGAGCTCGCATATTCAATTTTAATTCACTTTTTAACGATGCAAAGGGACCATAAATTCTTTAACCTAAAATACAGTTTAAACGGTGTAGGAAAAATTAAAAGCGTTTGACCGTTCTCGTCCGGCAAGTTTCGTCGTTGCGTCAATCAATCACAAACCTCGACAACTAACGTTAAGATAATTTACGCGTGCGAGCGAAATAAAAACGCCATTTTCTCGAAGAGGGAAAAAAACAGTTGCCGGTGTCGCAAGGCCGCCCCGAATAAAATTAAAAAGGACCGGCGATATATCGTTTCGTTCAACGACCTCAAGCAGACATTTTGTCGCAAAGCAAAGACCACCTCTTTTTTTTTTTAAGAACACCCCAAGGCAGAAATGTCCAATACGTTTGCCACTAGCCACATTGGCTAAATGTGACGAATTGATTGTATTCGTCAGTTATTTTTTCTAATTTAAAAAATATTCGAAATTTACATCTTTTGTTGTGTGTGGAAAATAAGCAATATATAATACGCAATTTAGAGTATAATATTAACCATACATTGAATTTACCGCAATGTTGGGGGTATGAGGAGTATCAAATACCTACTTATTTTATGTCACCATTTCAACACATTAGTTACTATGGTTTACCGGGCAAAATATCAATCTTGATTGATGTCAGTTTTCAACAACAAACCACAACAAAATTCATAAAAATACTCGTTCTAACGGGTACTCGCAATATCCGAAAATTAAATTCCGCCTATGTAACGCTAAAAAATTGACGGTGAGGGTTTTTTCACTGGCTATAATGAAGTTCTCGTTATATGCCTTACTCGTTCTATCGAGAAAACATCGTATCTCGTCTGAAACGGAGAATGTGATGGCCAAAAATGCGGCGAGCATCGTAATCCTACTGGTCACCCCTGCCCTAAAGATTCGACGCATAAAAGTCCCTCAAAAGGTTGTTGCGGGGACGTTACCTCGCCGTTTACGATCCAAGGCCCTCTAAAACTCCGGACTAATTTTGCTATTATCATTACTCTTCTCAGCGTATCATTTCGACGCCGATGGATTTGGGTGATAATGCGCGGGCACAAAGAAACCAAAACGGCGCTCCTTTTTGCGGGGTCTCCCTCTACCCCTACCCTCGATGGATATCTCCGAGAACTAAGGCGGGCCAAGGCCGACGCCCCATCATCTCACCTCCCCCGTTCCCATTCCTTTTCTCATCCCCTTCAGAAGGCAAGAGAGGAGGAACATATGGTCCTCCAAGACTGCTGCAGAATCCGTTCACGCCCGAAAGAAGAAGAAAAAAAATCTTCCCCCTTGCTCGGCGATTATACACGGCATCGCAATTATTGACGTAACAATTCCACCGTTATAAGAGATGGAGGAGAGCCGAGGCAGCTAGTGTGAGCCCACAGCTCCCCTCGCGAATGAAAACTGCTTTCGGTTTCCACCATGGGCGTCGCCCACTCTCGCTTTTCTCGCCCTTCTTGTCGTATCTCTCTCTCTTCTAGTCGACCACTCCCTCCCCCCCCCCCTACCACCTTTCTTCCCCCACATACTCCCCCCTCACCATCCAACCTCTCCCTTCATTACGGGGAGGGTTTCGACATCAACCTATCTCTTTCTCTCTCGCTTTCTGGAACTGGGTCTACTGGTATAGTCTCACGCACGCGGCACTTCCCCCCTCCCCTCCGGCTACCCTCACCAGTCTCGAAGACAAAGGGAGATCGACCCCAAGATGCATTGGCGTTAGCTGCCCCTTGGTCTCCTCTCCTTCCTCTTGGCTCGGGGAATTCTCTCGGAGATGTTGCGCGATCTTTCGAGAGCGTTAGTCATCCGCTCGCGAACGCTCTTCGGTAGGAGTCGGGATGCAAATTGTTTCGTCGGATGGCAGTTCGTGTTTCTTGGCCGCGTTTTTAAGTTTCCGTCTGCGTAAATGTGGGCGAAACCTCGACGATAAGAGCCTTCAGAGACGACAAAAAAATTCGAAAATTATCATTTCTAGACGTTGTATTGGAATACTATAAGAACAGGGACCCCCAAACTAAGGCCCGCGGGTTATATCTCATCAAATCCTTCGAAACATGCGTATTTTTATAATTGCCAGAAAGAGATAGACATAATTTATTATAGAATATAAATGATGTTTTTCGCGTACAAGGATGGAACAATGTTTTTTTAATACAGGCGTATGATACATTACACACATTTTAAAATTCTCTCTTGCATGCGGCCCTATCAGTCATTTCAGAGGCGGTATGTAGCCCGCACGTTAGTACAAGGGTGGTTCAAATGAAAACAGCAAAAGTGAAAAGAAAGTGGAAAGAAGTAAGAAATTCTATTATTATTGTTATTTTTGTTGCTATTGTTGTTATTAGTTATTTTTGTTGTTATTGCTATTATTCTTTTGGTCGGATATTTTGTGGTATTTGGTACTCCTTTTCATAAAAATATGGCATCACATATAGAATATTGCACAAAGAGCTGAGACCAGTGATACGATTTTTGAAAGCAGGAGTGAAAGCAATTCAAATACACAGGAGGATGGTTAATGTGTATGGAGATAACTGTTTATCACAGAGGGAAGTGTATAAATGGGTTGAAAAGTTTAAAAAATGTGTACTAGATGTGGAAGGCGCTGTTCGGCCAGGCCAGGCTGATCGCGTAGTCACACCAGAGAACATTTATGCCGTTGATAGGCTCACTCACGAAAACCTGTCGCATTAAAGGGAAAGAAATTGACAAGAAATTGAACATCTGCGTTGGATCTGTTCACAATATTGTCCACAAAGAGCTTGGATTCAATAAAGTTTGTTCGAGGTGGGTGCTCCGACAACTCACTGGAGACCTGAAGCAACAACGTGTTGACGCCTGCTCTGTGCTACTCTCTCGGCATGAAGCTGAAGGGGAAGATTTCTTGAACAGCACACTGACTGGGGATGAGACATGGGTCAATCACTTTCAGCCTGAGAGTAAGCAAGCAAGTAAAGAATGGCAGCATCCAAGCTCACCGAAGCAAAAAAAATTCAAAGTGACACTATCTGCAGGGAAAGTGATGTTGACCGCATTTTTTGACAAAAATTGAGTAATTTTGGAAAAAGGGACAATTGTCAATATGACTCCTACTGCGATCTTCTTAAGAACGGATTGAAGCCTGCAATCCTGCCCAAACGTCAGAGACTCATCCGAAAAGGGGTTTGTTTTCAACAAGAGAATGCCCGTCCTCATAGTGCCCGTGCGACTCCTGAAACCGTTCAGGATCTGCATTTTGAAGTGATACCCCATTCCCCTTATTCCCCCGACTTGGCTAAGGGAGATTTTCATCTTTTTGACCCACTCAAAGAGGCATTACGAGGGAAACACTTTCGTTCTGACTGCGATCTTAAAAATACGGTGCATGATTGGCTGAGCAAGTAACCAAAAAAGTTATTCTCCGACGTAATCCATGCGTTGGTTTCGCGATGGCAAACGTGCATTGCAAGAGGAGGGGACGATGTTGAAAGAGAGAATTTTTACGTATGTAAAGCCTCCTACGGCTCTTTTAATAAAAAGTTTAGTGGCCCCTGAAATAGAGTAAAATATTATTTTCGACCCATCCAAGATTCGATTTGTAATTGTTCTGTTTATATAATTTACAAGTTTAAAACGATAGTCCCCATATATGTTTTTGGCAGAATTGGGCACTTAATGTTGACCGCGAAGCCAAAATATAAAAACTTTTTTTAACGGACGATTTGATATTTGTTAATTAAACATTCTGTCGACAAATCTTCTCCAGTGAAGTTATTAGCACTAAAAAATCCTCTAGACTTCATTTTCACTTAGGACACAACTAAAGAATCTCTTAACAAACTTTCAATTCTAACTTATATTCCACCCTCCGTAACACTCGCAACTAAGAATGAGGCCCATTGCGCAGTAAAAAAATAAAGGTTATGAGGTGCCTAAGGCTAATTTTTCGGTAGGGGGCCGCTACCGTCGTTCGACTGTTACTTGAATATGGAATGGAAGGCCTAAAGTAGGACCTAAAAATATAAGGTCTTAAGGCTATGTATTAATCCGTGAAAAGTTTCCCAACCCCTGGCTTTTATGATCCAACCCATAAGATAATCTCGCAGATACAATTTTTAACTTCTCTATTTTACATAGAAAATTCTGGGATTCTTATCGAAGATTGATTTCAAATTATCTCATTTTTAGCAATGAAAAACGTGTTTCTTCACGGTTATAACAGAGGCAGCTATAAGAAGTTTTTTGTCCCTGGGGCGGCAACAAAATTTTTTTGCAGATCCGATAGCGATTTCTTCATCGCACACCGATCCTTTCCTCTAACAAATTAATTTTCTCACGTCCAGGATGAGTGAGCCCGACGGCGCAAAGAATTTCACTCTTCCAAGAAACAAAATGTCCAAACAATTCGTTACGCCCTCAAACTCCGCGGTTGTTTACGCAACTGTCCTTAATTTTGAAGAGGCCAGCTGAAGCTAAACCTGAGGTCGTCAAATTCTAGCTCGGAAGTTCAATGCCACACTTTATTTCCAGCCATACTGGAAAGGAGAAAGGAAAGACATCGAAAAGAGCCCTAATAATGTAATTTTCTGCTTAGAAATTGACAATTAAAAAATAATATCCTCGATGATTCACGTCTGCCGCATTTCTCATTAGATGTTTGGAGATAAGCGTGATTATTATCTAATACATCAAACGCTGCGATAAGATTCATAAGTATTAGCCAAGTTATCCTAATGCGTCTTTGGAAAAATGTTAAAATAATTCCTTGAGAGTAATCGGAAATTATCTTTTAGAAAGGAAAGCGTTGCCCGAATAGGTGCATTTATCATTCTTCGGTCCATAATTATTTTTTTCCAATGCCGCTGGAAGTCAGTTACATTTGTAAAATTTCGAGCTTAAAACTAGCAAGATATATTATGACAGCAAAAATGAGGAAACGTAAGAGAGGAATGCGGGGATTTCGTTATGTAATTGAGGAAAGTCGCTTCGACACAGTATATCTCGAACGAGTCAAACCTTACCACCATGTGCTCGACGGCGAATCAATTCTAGTTTACATCTCAGGGTTATCGTGCCAAACATCGTAAATGAATCGCCGATCTTGTCTAATATCTAATTAAAATATCAAGTAGTTCAAATGGTCCTATAAATGTTGATAAAACTATGGGGAAATGGACTGGAAATGCCAGGGTACTTCCTACCCTAAAGGCCTACATAAATCTTTACTCGAATGAACACAATTCTCTATTAATCCCTATGGGTATCAAAATTGCTTTAAAAATAGGTTGGATTGTATGAATCAAAGACTTCTCATATGAGAGTTTTAAGGCGAGGAATGAGGTGGAAATAATCATCTTTGAGTAGAGGTGGGCAAATTTCAACGAGCAGTTGCAAGCACTTCGGCGGGCCGCATTAGATCTCACATCGGAATTTGCTTGAGACTGCGATGAGTGCTTGTATCGAAAATTTATACTAAATGATTCTTTAGCGTCATATAGTCACCAGAAAATGTTTTCCTGCCATAATTTTAAGCTACAAGGATGAAATTAACCGTATCAAATTTCACGGATTGCATAAAATACTTCCGCGGGCTTCATGCGACCCCAGGGCCTCAGTTTATCTACTCCTGTCTTATGATCAGTGGCGGCTCGTGTATAGGCACTGCGGAACTGCAGCACCCCCTATTTCCACTTGATATTATCGATAACATTTAATATAATGAGTCCTTTTTTCTTTAATTCTTTCTTTATTTTTGTAGTACAATATATATTCCTTAAGCTTAATGTCAGTACTTCAGTAGCCATCCCCTAGTTTATGAAAAAGGCTAAAGGCTAAAAATTTTCTGGAGCAGCACCCCCAATAATTTTAGCTACGAGCCGCCACTGCTTATGATGTATAGATAATTCTAATTACTCATTTCCATCTATGATCAGCGGCTTAATTGGCGATCTTACTGTTACGTTCCCGGATCTTTTTTCATAAAAAGATGGTTTACGGCAGTGGTGCACAACTCTTCATCTGCCATGCGCCATTTTGCGAGGCAGTGTCGATGCGCCACTAAGTCTTTTGCGTACAATAAACGTATATGTAAAGACAATAAATCCAATCTTTTATTCACAAACAAATCCGATTTGAGCCTTAGTGAAATTTTATGATCACCGTTTTCAATCTCGGATATATTTTAGCTGTGGAAAAATGAAATGTTTGCATAAGTTTTGTGACGCGCAATGCGCCACTTATGAGACGCGGATGCGCCAAAAGTGGAAAAAGAGATCCGAGATAGATATTTGCAATCATCCCGGCTGAATTCTGACAGATTTGCCCGATTAATTCATCTCGCAACGTCGGATCGTGACCGAAAAAAATTAACAGGTCCACTTTTCTTTCGACGTTTCGCTATATGATCGACAGCCGCGAGGTCGATCGCCGAGTTTTTTTTCCACGCGCCTCCAAACAAGTAAATTACGACAAACCACGTCGGGTGACAAAAGAAAAAAAACAATTCCGTCGCTATTTCGGTCGTCGGACTTCGTTATTTTTTTTGCTTTATCTCGACGCGTCGAAGAGGAAATCGCCGAGGAGACGCATGGGCTCGGGAGAGTGGGCGGTTTTGGTTCAGGTGCTAACGCCCTTTCCACGCGGGAAAACGTTTCGCAACGGTATCCCTTCCCCGTGCCGCAAATTGTCCTCCCTCCGACCCCCTCATCAAACCTCTCTCTTTCTGTCTCCCTCTCGAGTTCTGGAGAAGGGAGAGTGCGTGGCCTAACCCGCGGGGCGTGGCCTCGGCGGAAGCTCCGAGTGCTCGCGGCCCACGCCGTCCCGCTCAAGACGACGACCTGAATGGCATCTCGCGATCGAGATGAACGCGGGAGATAACAACGAGAGGGTGAAAATACCGGGAAAAATTCGGTCTTCGTTTGTTCTCGGCGGGTGGGTGGAGTTATTTTAACGCAAAGAAAAACAAAAAGAAACGAATGTGTAAGAAAAACTCGTAGTGACACGATGGTCTCGGATCACGAATTGCGCGGTCTCGCTTTACTTGATTTCGGTTATCTTTTTAAGACTACCACCTCGAATTGCAGGGTCATCAATTTCACTTTAGTTCGGTTTCGGGACGGCATCCAAGCATTAAAAATCGTAAAATGGTCTCGGAATACACTCGTCCCCCGAATTGCACGGTTTTCCTTTACACGGTTTCTGTTTGGGACCGTTTTCTTTTTGGAGATATCACCTCGAATTGCACGCCATCAATTTCACTATAGCACGGTTTCGGAACGGTCTCCAAGCCAGAAAAATGTTTAAGTTTGACTCAAGAGGTTATGAGAAAGAATAAAGGAAGCAATTCTGATTACAACATAACCAAATAGTTGCATGTTGATATCAAGATGGCACTCGAATGTATCACGTGTCCCTATGAGGAAATCTATCCCATTTTGCGCGATTTCGCTTTACACGGTCTTTTCCAGACACCGTGTATGTATCTGGGTGTGCCCGAAAGGGGAACGATTTATTCATCTAGCCCGATTTTTAGGCGTTCTTTTCAAACCCCTCTTAACATGCGTTATTTTCGCATTTTCAGGCCGAAAGAAAAGTCGTCGGAGACAGGATGTGGCCTGAGTTGCTAGTTGGTGACGCTGTGCTATAGTGATGTGATAGGAGGTTTATATACAAGGTCAGCTTTGGTGTCGCTAGATGGGTGGACGAATTTTGCGCATCGTCCCCAAAATCAAGTTTATTAACCGAGTTAAGCTGATTATATAAACAAGGAGTGTAAATCACGCAAGAAGCGTGGCATAAATCGGGAGTTATTCCCTCCGAGATTCAGGAATTGAAAGATCGTAGATAGTTTCCAATAAGGTGACAGCAGGGGCGTAGCGAAGGACTCCGCTTTCCCCGTAATGCGAAGGGGCGGTGGACAGGGGGGCCCTAACACTTCTGTGAATCGTATTTACCACAATGTGATAGTGTGACCCCCACATAGGTATTATTTTTTGGCGGTGAGCCTCAGTGTTTTTCGCCGCGCCACTAGGTAGTAGTCTTGAAAGAGCGATATGATTCAAATTCTGTACGACCCCAGTTTAAGTTTTGTCATGAGAATAAGACGGAAATTTTTAATTTTTGGTGTAATGGCAGCCCTGGCTGAGAGAATATACCATATACTTCAACACAAAGAAGTGAAAATTGGCAGCACTTGAATGATATGGCCCGGATATGACATTCTTGTTTTTATTTCAATAAAATTCTCAAATAGGCATAATTGAAAAAAACGCTTACCTATTATAGAGATATGAGATGTTAAATATTTTATGGATATCCCTTCAAAAAATATACAAAAAGAAATGTTTCATTCTTTATATGTACTTTTGAAAATTAATTATTTTCTCAAATAAACATTTTACGAGTCAAAGCAAAAAGTTTTCTTGTTTCCAGTAAAATGTCAGTCATAATTACGAGATATGAACCTAGTAGTTTATTTCCATCTTCCACATTAATATAAACCCTACATACCAAATTTCATCGAAATTCATCCAGCGGCATAGCCCAAGAAATGTGCGTCAAGTAAAATGGACAGACGTACAATAGTCAATTTTCTTTACAAAAAGGAAACGCCCATAAAAATGTCTATAAATAATAGTAGAACCTAATATAGTCTCCTTTGATAGAAGATTCGGTACTGAGACACGCATCATAAAAAAACTGCAGTGTTATGAACGGAAAATACAAAAATAGTCAATTTAAAATATATACACCTAATACCACGGCTTTGAAACCTCTGTACCTTCAAAAAACAGGCCAGCGTTAGGGTGATTTCCAAAAGTGGTGGCGGAATTTCAGGTAATCGAAGAAATATAGTGGCCGAAGAGAGAAAATAATTACAGAGACAACGAGAAAAATGTACTTGAGCAATAACACATCGAGGAATCAATGTTTGACGGCATTTCTTAAAGAACATCCCGATCCTCAAAGTCACCTTCTTAATTCATGAATGAAGTGGGCGTGGTTGCAATTTCTCCCTCGGTTCTTGTTCATTGTACGTTGGGTATTATAAAATCCAATCTCCGATCCATGATAATGGAAATGATCACGAGATTTCTCCCCTTTTGGGTAGCTATAATATAGTAATTAATTCGAGTCGTTTATCGTTCTCGTCTGCTCCGATTCTTGGCAAGCGATACTTGCCATCACGCGAGCCGACAAAGCCACTAAGCCTCCTTCCGCCCGTTCCCTCGCCTGGCGTCTTGTCTTTCCGAATCTTACCCTCTAACCGCAACTAACCTGCCTTAACCACTTCCTCTGTTTCATTCCCGTGCGAAAGCAATTAAACAGCCCGTCCTTACGACTGCTGCGGATACACGGCGAGGCCGGCGGGAAGAAGCCGTAAGCGTCAATCTTCGTATACCACAAGCATGTCAAAATAGACGTCAGGGCCATGTTATGTCGAAATTCTCGTCGATCATGTTCGACAAATGGGCATATTTCAACGTCTTACCTAAATTAGTAGTAGTTTGCGGTCCATTTTTATCATGGTGCTGTCCATCTTTAAGTTCCGTGAACTATCCAGACGTTTAAATTTTTAAAGTGGAAGATAGTCATTATACAAGTCTAAAAACAAGGCCATAAGTTGATTTTTGTTTCGACCAACGCATTTGATCGGGCACAGCTAACGCAACATTGCTTTTAATGACTTGTTTAGCTTCTTTAACCTTCAGATAATAGAAAAATTTCCCTATGGAAATTTTAAACTTTTTCAGTTTCTATCACAATCACATGGTATAATGCTGAGCAAAGCCGGTGAAAGGCTCAATAGACATGACATTAAAATAATAAAAATAAAGTTTTGATGCGAAAAATAGCAAATTAAGAACAATAAGGCGTTGACATTAACAAGATGGAAGTTAATGGCAGAGAATGGCAAATAACCTCGAATAAATGACGGAATAGATCGATGGAATTTAAACAGAAAAAAGCAAAACTAGATATCACCTCAAGTCGTCAACAAGACGACAATAAGACTGTCCCGGAAAATGCTTTAAGTTCTTGCGCACAAAAACAGATTCTGCAACTCCACCAACACTTACGACTTAAAACGGAAAATTAAGGACGAAATCGGAATCAGGGCCGCAGACACGATGTTCCCGAGAATCGAGCGAAGAAAGATTGAAAAAAAAAGATGAGTGCGGAATGGCAAAGGTTGGGGAATGGGTGGATTTCGACAGAAACCGCCCAAAAAAATAGATTCGGAATGTCCGATCGCGTAAAAAACGGAGGAACGGAAAGTTCCCAGATTTTGAAAAGAAGATATGTTGACGGGTGGGCGTGAAGAGACGTTGGGAAAGTGATGGTTGTTTTTTTTTGGTCCGGGTAGGAAGCGGACAGTAGAAATGAGGCCTAGGGGAGGGCGAAGAGAGCAGCGGAAAGTGGTATAGGGTGGAATGGACAGAATGATTGCCTGGCAGGATTGAGAATTTTTAAGGCGAAATCGAATACATTGGTGGGAAAAAATATCACTGCGCGTCGAATTGGAATTTTTGAGTTTTGCGCAACCACAGTTTAAAACACATCCTTTTAAAACATTAGTATTTGTTCCAAAAACTCTATTGCGCGAGATGAAACGAGGGGGATTTTAGAAGCATAATGTCCCATGAAAAATTAATACTAGGTGGCAACCACGGAATGGAAATACTTCCATCAATATTTCTTCTGGTGGGGCAAGGGTCAGCTACCTACGACCCACGGCCGCATGCGGCTCTCGAGAGCATTCATGCAGCCCGAGAATCTACGATGAAAAAGTGATCGGTCAAATTAACAAACAATTTCATATCTTTTGATTGAAATTATGGCCTCAAAACTTTTCTGGTGAAATTTTAACGCTAGTAATTATTTTAACTTGATTTTAAATACTAAGGGAGAACAAAATCTCTTGGCAACTTCAGATATAAACGCTAATCCGCCCCGCAGAAGCTCTCGTGACTTCCAAAAAGGCCCTCAGAAGCATTCACAACTGCAAATGTGGCCCGCCATACAGAAAAGGTTGCTGACCCCTGCGGTCGAATAATCAATTCCGCAGCAGAGGTAAGACCAATTGTTATTGTCGAAGCAGTGACGTACCGGACACCCCCACAATCCCCGCGCAGAGAAGGGGCCCATGGCCAAAGCGAGCCCATATATTCTCCGTGAGGGCCTTATTTTTTTTCTGAGACTATAATTTTGTTTAGGCGAGGGGAGGGGGGGGGGGGTACACATTTTCCGTTACGCCACTGTGTCGCAGTAAAAAATAGGACACGCAAACCACTAACTAAGCATGCGTACATGCATACCAAAACCTAAAAAATAAAATAACTTATCAAAACGCCGCTAAAATTTATAACCTTCAGAAAAGAAATAATTCTCAAAATATTAGTATTCCATAAAGCCGTAAGACATCACAAAAAATTCGACGTTTTCTTTCGGTGTGGATGGAAACTTTCGAAGAAATATTTTTTAATTCTCAAAAACAAAGAGACCATTCGGGCTTTTTAGATAAGTGCCGCTCTTCAGTAGTAACCGCGACTCACGAGTCTGAAAATACCGCGTACTTTAGAACAGAGAAACAAAACGGAGGACGGCGAGGTGGAACTTAAAATAGGCAGTTGGTTGGGTCGAATCCGTGGAGGCATTCACAAAAAAAGGTCTTTAATACTATGGCGCCACCTCTTAAAAAAAATATTCCAATCGCCAAAATATTTCTGGGCGACTGACAGAGAGAGAAAGAAAGAAGCAAGAACGCGAGCGGACCACGCCAACAAGTGGCGTAACTAAGATAGCGTGCAAGAATTAATGACGGGACCCCCATCTTGAAAAACGAATGAATAATGCAAACATAACAAAACGCGTAGTTTTTTCATTATTGTGCGCTCATAAGCGGGGACCGGTGCAAAGTGTGCGCGCGGGGCTTACGCTTCAGAATTTTTTAATGAGAATTTTGATAAATAAAGCAACCATCCTCACTATATCCGATATTTCTTCCGTTTTTTAAACGTGTGTATGTATATATATATATATATATATATATATATATATATATATATACACACCATCAAACCGGCCCCATTGGTGTTTCCTCGAAGGTACTCCTCTGCCGGAAGGCCCGTACCCACTGCGTAGGCGCTGCTTCGCCACCGACGCTAACAGAATATACGTACAGTTTATAAGTTTCAAGTCTAAAATAATTACTGCTATTAACTC
This sequence comes from Tanypteryx hageni, assembly GCA_028673005.1. NCBI lineage: Eukaryota > Metazoa > Arthropoda > Insecta > Odonata > Petaluridae > Tanypteryx > Tanypteryx hageni. Next base: position 62,407,909 of record CM054117.1, read on the forward strand.
TCTGTATGAGAGGAAATGAAGAAGGTTCTGTCTTTGAAAAAAAATTGGAAAGTGTTAACCCTGAGAATGGATGATGAGGGAAACCTTGGCGAAGTCGAAGGGAAGATGGGAATCGGAGGAGGGAAGAGGATGGAAAAAGGCGGGACTTTTGGGCAGATTTAGGGGAAGTGGGATAGCGGTGAAGTTGGACGGTAACAGGTTGCACTCCCTCGCGTGACAACGGATACCTGACCAGAATAACTGGATCGAAGGACGATTGCGGGTGAGGGGGTGGGGATATCGGGGGCATTCCGAAATTACCAAAACGGAGGCGGACGGAAGGGGAGGGTGGGGGGCGATCAATCCCCACCCCGCCGTGAACTTTTCAAAAGGGCGGCCGATGATGGGATATAAATCGAGGAAAATGCATGTTCGTGATTACAAAAAGGACAGTTAGGTCAGAGAGAGAACTTGGTCATCCATTCTACTCCTCTCGTGCGAGCGACGGAAAGTGAGTCAAGTACTTTCGGGATGGAACTTTCAGAGAGAAAGAACCCCGCCATTTTTTTAAGAGCGGGATTCCCCCTATCTGTACAGTAGTGGGGAATGACATAATAATGGCTGACCATTATTTGCGACTTCTGTTACCAAGACTTCGGTTAATTGGGATAAGTATTTGAAATTTTCCTTAAAAAAAGACTAATGATTTTAAAAAACTCTTTTAAGGACAGGACTATTTCTTGTAGAAAGTAAATTTTTTTTAGACCGTAACCTGCTATTTTACAAGCACTGCAAGCTTCTGTCATCACTGGTTAATAGAAGAAACTAAGTGCTAACCGGTAAACTCTGTCAATCACCATGCATCAAATGGTAGTTTTTTAAATAGGTGGCTAGTGTAGCTAACTGTGCACTAATAGCAAACTGCTGTGAAGGGCTACAATAGAAAAGTAAGATTTCAGCAAAAATTATTTGTAATCCACTAGGAAAGACTTAATTTTGTGTAATTCCACTGAAACAAAAAGGAATAATAACTTCGTAAACATTCCACTTTATTGAAAGAAATGCAGTCCTGGTTTATTTCAATCAAGTAGAATATTTCCAAAGTTATTATGCCTCGTTATTAAAAATTATTTGTATTTTTTCATATTATACACTGACAACTACTTATCATTTCTTCCTTCCTTTCTCTGATGCTCTATTGCTTATTTTTTCTTTTTAACGAAATGCCACCACTCCATGTGAAATTGAAAAAATTTCTCCATAGATGGTCTATTAGATACAAAATCAATCATTTAGTTAGCTATGCCTACACAACCTAGGCAGCGCAAAGAAGTTCACAGAGGGGGTCGCTAAGAAAAATTAAAGTTATCAAGTTTTATTTTTGTTTAGATACAAACAGCTTTTGCTATTTATTCAGGATATCAAAATAATATCTAATAAGGCTGTGTTTTCTTGTTCACATGAACGGTTATTTTTGCAGTTATTATTTGCTTAGTTAAGAGGGGCTCATCATTAATTCTTTCACAGAGGCCCCCACAGCCTTAGCTATATCACTGGTGCAACAATTTCATGATATTCGATTATCCTGAAAGTTGAGCCGTGAATAAACTGCAGTGAATGTGAAACGTCAAAAAGAAATCTTACAGAAATAACCATATGCTAAATTATACAGACATTGTTATTTTGAATTTTTATGATAACAACTCATGTTTACTCTCATATTTTCATCTATACTTCTCACTTATTTTTAACTCTAAATCAGAAAGTGGGAAATTCTAAGGACAGTCTCTCACTTGAATATAAAATTAGTGGGGAGAGACTAAGGAACATTAATTTTTTCACTTTACAAACTGATGATTCATTTTCTAGCTGTTTATAGGTGTTAAAGATGGGGAAATTATGCTGATAAAAATGCCTTTTTCTTCCTCAAACTTGGGAAGAGGGGAGAAACAAGATGGATAATATAATGGAAATAAATATGTCAATATGAATATATATAAAATGTAGCATATTGTTCTCAAATATACTGCCCATAAAAATTAATATATAACACTAACCGTGACCAATAATTCTTATACTCAGTGGACTCTCTTAACCAGCACTTGTTTAACCAACTCACTGGCTTAATAACTCTCTTTCTGGGGTTCTCCTTGTTACAATGAAAGGAACTTCTTTGCCTGAAATAAATATAGTGAAAATATGTACTGAATGTTTTTTACTGTAATATTGGAACCATTCCACATGTCATGCCAGTTACCCTGAATTCCTCTCTTCCATTATTTCTTATTCCAACAGAAGTGTCTTTAAGTTCTTGGGCCACTTTGAAGAGGTCCAAGTTTGAATTTTCGATAAGGCATTGTAGCTTTGGTTTCACCAAGATATGAGAAGAACAACTCCAATCAGTGGCACTATTCTCAAACAAAAAGCATCAATTTTACACAAAAATTTGCTGAAATAATGACATTACTGAGAGATACAGATGGCTGAGTCACTGAAAAAAACATCATGGGGTTTTTGAGTTAAGCGTTAGCTGAAAAAAGGGTCAGCTGATTGTAGCATGTTTTATAGAGAAACTTCATTGATAAGAACAGTTTAGCGGCTGAGCAAACAATGCTGATGAAACCGGCATTATATCAAAATGCATTCTGAAAAAAAACACTTGCATCAAAATAGGAAGCATCAGTGACAGGCTGCAAAATGGGCCAAGGACAAATAATGGAGGCTGACAGCATCAAAATGACAAGGAACACATAAGCTTCTACTGTTTGTAATTAATAAGTCTGTGTAAGACCAAGAGCCTTCAAAAATATAAACCCTTCATCTTTGCCCATGTATTACCAGGCTCAAAAATCAGCTTAAATGAATTCTACAATTTTAGCAACTGGTTTTGTGGCAAATTTGTACCTGCAGTAGCCCAATTGTTGAAATAAAAAAATTTCCCTGAAAAATCACTCCTTGTATTGGATAATGCTCTTTCACATCCAAATGGGAAGGAAATGCTACAAAAAGGGGATATATAAGAGCCATATTTTTAACACCCAATGTGACCACATTGGTGCAACAAATGGACCAAAGGGTATTGGTAAGCTTAAAGAAAAAACATAGGCATAAACCATTATGTTCTCTTTTTGAGAAAATAGATTGGGAATCTGAGGCTCATTGAGTCACTAACAGCAATATACATAAAGTATGACATTTACCGTATCTGCCCAAATACAAGCTGATATTTTTGTCAAAATCTATTATGAAAAAATCACCCCTCGGCTCTGAGAAAAATTTGGGGTTAGGGTTGTCTCATAGTCACCCATAAAAGGCAGCATTCAAATGATAGTACTATATTTTTCATCAAGTAAATATTTGACCTAAGATGAATATTAATGAATAAATAATAAAGCTAGAATATTGAATTTAGCATTACCTGAGTTTTGTTACCGTTGTTACCTGTTCTTTCATTTCTAAATACTATTGGATATTTCCTTTCCTTTCTCAAGGCTATGCATATGTATCATTAAGAATAGTTAGCAATTTGTATTATTTTTCATTAGCCATTAAAAGAAGTTTCTATTAGTTTTACTTGGCTATTGTAGTTATTGCTATAGCCATTGTAATGTTTGTATATATGTTAAAACCTCATTCATGGAATCTATTAAAATTGCATATATTGACTATGCAGATGATTACGTAAAATGCGATGGCTTTGGATGCTCAACTGTTTGAATTTTGGTAAAACTTTACATGGAACGTGTATAATTATAAAAATGCAATTTCTTAAGACAATCTAAATGCTAATTTCATTGGAAATAGACTTGGATGAAAAATTATCTTGGTGAGGTCGCTATTGCTTTATTTGACCTTTTGTGAAAATGAAGATGAATTAAATTATTGTCAATGAATGTGGAACATTATTCAACGATGAAAAATTATTAATTGGAGTAATATTTCAAAATGTCAAGAATTAAACCATTTCCCACTTTTTTCTTCGATCACGAATAATGTATCCTAGGCCATGCATGCATGCCTGGCACACTTCAGCATAAAATTTATGAAATTTACTTTTTTGTCAAAAAATGGTGGAAATTTTTGGGGGATTGGCTTAAATCTGGGGTGGGCTTCTATTTGGCCGAATGTGGTATGTGGTGGCTGGAACATGGTAAGAAATTCCCAATTCAATCCTCATAAATTCTTGGCAAAAACTTTGGTCTGATGTAGAAAATGTTGCATAAGACAAACAGAATTCCAATGAAAGATGCTGAAATTGGACACAGGACTTTACTTAATGATTTTAGATAGCTTGAGGGTTGCAGATGATTTAGAAAAGAAGATGTTGAGGAATGGTCAAATCCTGGTGGTTTGCCAGACGATAAAACGATCGATGACATGGATCACATACAAGCAATGACAAATGCTGAAGAAACAATGAATATCCTGACAATACAGGAGATTTGGTTGCAGAGAATAAAAGCACTAGATGTGGCACTCAATTATGTAAAACAGCAATCTTCCTCAATGGAAATTTATTAAAGAAGTGGACAGACAATGCTGTGGCAAAACATCTCATCAGCACAGGAGAAGAAACTGCTTGTTTACTATATAAATTTATATTGATTTAATAAGGTGTTACATGCATCATTAAATTCCTTGATTATAGTTGCACTATAATGTATCTGTAATTGCTAAATTATTGTTCTTTATGTTTATGATTTTTTACTCCAGATAAACTAGATTTTTGATTAACTGGCTTACCTCTCCTTCCAGTTTATGTAGATTAAGCAGGAGTCCACTGTACTAACAAACAGCACTGCAATAATGTTTTCAGGGGTCCTGGCTAAGTTTCAAAGTAGGGACCCTTATTAAAAAATATAATATTACATATGATTCTTTAGTGTTCAAATAACATTGTGTCATTTCACCTTCCTTAACATTTTTCAATTATGAGGAAGTCATGGCACGTTTTGCCGACTATGATAATATTTCCTTGCCTGATCTTTAAGCCTTAATTGCTTACTGACATGGGCATTAACAAACTTTTCTTGGGTGCGGAAAAACCCTGGGTTGGTTTGAGGCATGTACAGTAGAATGACCAACTTTTCAGGAAGCCAAAGAGGGACATTTTCACAGTTCATCTTCAATAATAGTTATTGGTCTTTCATTGTATTATTTTATAAAATTGTGAATTATATCTTCTATATATTTTCACCAGACAATTCAGGGGATGAAAAATGCCTCTATTGCAAATGCCCATGTTAACACTATTATTAATACAAGAATCTTACTATGCATTACTTTCCATAAAGTTGATTATTCAGGAGGTACATTTAATAAAGGTTTGGTTTTCATAAAAAACAAGCATTTACTGGAAAAATTAAATAACTTTAATCAATAGCATTTATCACAGATCACAGGTAATATTTCAGGCACTGATTAGAGAGACAGACCCCAACTGCAGACTAACCATTGCGAACATACATTGCCTTGACTTATTCCTAATTTTTCCTTTAAATACAAACAATTGACGTGTGGTAAGAATGTAGATATTGTCATTTCATATATCCACTGGTAAAATTCAAAATAAGCAATTTTTACCAACATGTAAAAAAGAAATCAAGCAAAACTGCAATTCAAACAAGTCTTAATGGGTAACACACACACATAGCCTTTGCTTATTACTCGCTGGCAATTTTATATTGGCAAGGAAAACATTGTGCACATTTAACTGTAAATTTAAAACACACTTTTAAAAATACCTCACATACCAGGCATAATAACTGCACAGGCAAGAAATTGAGCAAACGGATATTGCATTCACAGACCCTGAATTCAGAGGTGTTAATTTTATGTTAACTCAAATGTAATACAGCTTAAGAGGATTACTCCAGTGACTGAAAAATGAAGCTACTATACTGACCTCATAACTCGTGATTCATTAACCTCCTCTGATTAAAGAATGAGTACCCACTGCTTCTATAAAAAACATTCACAAAAAATGAGAAGTCCTGAGCAAAGATAAGAGAAGTCATTAAAGAATCTTTTAATACAACACTTCCAAAAAACGATAAAAAATAACTACAAAACCTAAGAGGAAATATTCAGCAAAAAACTAATTTGGTAAAATGGTAACTATATCCCACGTGTAACTTCAGTTAATCATTGAATGCTTTAGCAAGAGCGAGAATGATAGATCATGAGAATTGAGGAAGTCTTAACTATGTACATGGTTTAACATTGTTTAATTTAAAAAGTTTTCATCAAGATAAAATTCTTTCAATAAACATGGCAATATGGATCTAAAATTGAGGATAAAAGATAAAAATTCTCTTCTTTTTGTACAGATTGCAACTTTCTTATATTTTGTGGTAAATGTAAAGTTTAATTATTTCTTTATGGCAAAACATTCTTCTGGTGATTTTGATAGGTCAGAATTCCTCAACCCCTGGCTTCACTAAATGGATGGAGATTATGAACACTTACTTGCCTAGCATTAAATATTGACTGGCCTAAAATGCCATTGAATTTCTGGACAGATGATCAAAGAGATCACCAAAATATAGGAATTTGTTTTCAATAGCAATACATAAATAGCAAAAAGACACTTCTTTATAAACAACTAAAATTCTGCTAAAATTTTTTCAGACCTGCAAAAATGAAAACATTTCCCTCCAATACAGTAAAATTTTCATCTAAAAAAGCTGTATGATGAGAATTGTACGTCTAAGATAATGGCCGCACTATATTAAAAAATATGAGTCATAGTGTGGTTGATAGCCTTTAAATCAAAGTGTATGCTTTTTATTAAGCACCCACCAGATATCATATGGATTTGATACACAAAAATGGAAGGAATCATTCACATATCGCTAGATATTTTTACCCGTTTTACTTTTGAGCCATCATTCCAGAGATGCAACATCCACATTTTTCATTTCTTCTTCAAGTTTGGAAATCAGTTCCTTAAATTGAGTGACCAAAAAGAATATCTTTGGGATGGGTTTACTAATCTTGTCATTCTTTTTCATGTCAACTTCAATGGAAAACCTATACATCCTCTTGACAGGATTGACCAACCTGAAAGAGTCAATATAAAAACTGACGATTTACTAGTTTCTCATTCCTGCGCTCATTTTAAAATCTACCAAACCAGATTGTCAGACAGGCACCAGGCAGAGACCTCAGAATGAAAACTAAATTAGTCAATCAAGTTACATTTTTACAGCTATCTGAATGCATAAAACATTTTATAGTTTAAATTCATCATTGTTGATGAAAGAATATTTTTTCGTGGGTTTGATATAAACAATTTGCAATTTGAAAATTTATTAAATGAAAATTAACCAAGACTAGAATATTTATGATTTACAGTGCCAATTTCATAAAGAATTCTTTTTCCCTATTAACTTTCAAATATTCTTTATAATGAAACCAGCAGGAGACTTATTCTTAACCCTCCAGCATGGTATTTTTTAAATGCATTCCGGTCAAAAAAATGCATTTTTTAGCTAGTTTTACTTTTGTACACATCTTCGCAAATAAAGTTATATAATATTTATTTTATCAAGTCAATGTTTAGTCATTTATTGATGAACTTACATTTTCCTTAAATCTTAGGTATTTATTCAGGAATTATTTTTTTAAAATAAGGAACGAATGTATGAATATTTTTATATAACAATTTTATTTAAATGAATAAAGAAAAAGTACAATAAAAATAAAATCATATAAAGTGTCAAGGTAACATAATTCAAAAATTTCTTTACGTATGATAAATTTTGAAGCAAGGCTCCAGGCAAAGCCCAACTCCACAATCTTTCCACCAAATTCTCATTTCTTTTCTCTTATGCTTTCCATTTTCATCCCTCTTTGCACAGCAAACAGCACACTGCTGTCTAGGCTCCTTTTTGATGGGGTTTGGTGGAATATGAATTGCAAAATGATGAGCTGTTGGTCTAAGAGGGCACGGAGTGGCGCTAGGTCTTCCTCTTGGCGACCTGAAATTTGGATCAGCATACTCTTCTATTGATTGCTCAATGAGCTGAAGCCAATATTCAAGAAGATCGATGCATTTCTGAGATGATATTTTGTTATATATAACAAAAGAATTCCAGATGGCCTGGTCAATAAAATGCCAGAAGATCTTATAATATTTCTTTTGCTGCTTTCTTGTAGATAGATAATATGAAATTTCTTGATCACATCGATCAACTCCACCCATGGTGTTGTTGTAGTCGCAAACCACTGTTGGCTTTATCACATCTACCCCACTTTTTATCCTAACCTTTGTACTGGCATTGTGAATAGTGCTCATAAGGCAAACAGTTTTCTTATCCTGCCATTTTAAAGCCATTACCTTCCACCGTTGGAATGCCTTAATTTCCCCCTTCTTCAATTTCCTTTTTGCAAATCCTTCTGGAAGATCCTTTCTTCTGCTGTTCAGTGTGCCATATATATCTGTTTTGTGTTCAACCAGTAGGTCAGCGAGTTGTGGTGACATATACCAATTATCCACCATCACACAGTACCCCTGCCCCAAGAAATGATCCATCAAATGAAGAACAATTTTGGTGCTAATGGGTAAACTATTATATATGCTATTGTACACTGTGCTTTGACCTGTATATAACAGAAAATCACAAATGTATCTGGACTCTGACTCACACAATACGAAGAACTTCAGTCCTAAACGAGCTCTCTTCTTTGCAATATAAGTTTTCCAAGAAAGACGACCTTTGAAAAGCAACAAACTCTCGTTCAGACTAAGCGTTTGGTCAGGAGAGTATACATCATAGAATCTACCATGCAAATATTCCATCACCTCATAAAATTTCCACAACTTTGGATTTGGATGGGTGGCTTTGTTGATTTCCTCATTGTTAGAGAAATGGATAAATTTCATGAATAATAGAAACCTTTCTTGTGACATCAGTTCTGAAAAAATTGGTACATGAAGAATTCTTCTTTTTGACCATGACATTACCTGATGTGGTATCTTGTGGATACCTTGTAACATCAACACTGAAAAAAATAACCTCATCTCTTTTTCACTAGTTGGTGTCCAACCGTTCAAACATGATCACTCTTTATAAATATACTTATTCTTATGTTATTCAGCAAATCTATTCGTCTCTCTTACAGTAATTTCTAACATTTTTTTGTTGAAAAAAAGTTCAAAGCAGTCCAGTGGTCTGAATTCAGGATTTACATTTACAGTAATACCTGGTTTTGCAGTGAAAGGAAACCTTTGAGGTGGAGGTTGAATATTTTGTATGTCCACCTCGTACCACGTCTTAAAAGACTCTTCTGTATCTTCGTCACTATTTTCCAAATCATATTCATCCAAACTTGACAAATACTCCTCACTTGAACTATCCCCGCTTTCAAGATGAATGGAATCATTGTCTGAATCATCACTCTCCATTATGGGCGTGTAATCTCTGCCGCCACTGATTTCTGTCTTACGCTTATAAATAGAGTTATCTTTGCTACAAGAAGCCATTATAAGCCCTGAATAAATGCAAGCATAAAACCAATAAAACATCCACTAAATTATAACAAAATAAATTCGAAACAATGCCTAAAAAACACTGCCGCAATTTTTCCAATACCAAAATCAAAAATTCTACTCACCTATACGTTGACTTTCAATAACAAAATACAGATCTCTGTATTAAACGGAAAAATGAAGATTTTAAATGAATTTATCCATAGCTGCTCAGAGGCAAATTCATTCTGAGTGGATTAGCTGACCAGAAGAAGCATTCAATCCCTGGGGAATACCCAGCACGTTGAATACTGCCTGGTTCGTTCGCGTAAAGATAAATGAACACATTCGCCATCTATTGTAGATAAATGTGAACTACGTGTAGAAGGAGTCCGAGAAAATTACTTGTCAAGTATGCACCGGGAAAAAACGGGATCCGCAGGAGAATAGAGTGAAAAAATATGACCACGCGAGAATCACAGGATATGCAAAATTGGACCAGTCAGGCCACTGCCCTCCTTCCACTATTTCACCTCTAATGTGTCAGGATCTACATTGGCTTGGGTTTTAGCGGTCGAAATGTTCAACTCTTGTCAGTTGTAATCTTAACACAGGCCTATTTCACTATCTCTGTGCGGTGAGTTATTTATAACTTAAATTTATTCTTTAATCCTCTGTTAAATTTTATAGTGTCGAAGAGGTCAAGTATAAGGGATAATGATGGAAGTAGCGAAAAGAAAACACGCAACATAGTGAGTTTGGAAACAAAATTAAAAATTATTGAAAAAGTAGAGGCAGGCAATGGTGTTACAGCAGTTGGTAGGGATTACGGGTTGGTGGAGTCTACAGTCAGGACAATTACGAAAAGCAAAGACAAATTACTAAAGGCTGGCGAGAGTGTTATGCCATTAACAGCCACCAAAGTTTCTCGCATTCGGAGTTCATTAATGATGGAAATAGAAAATTTATTAGGTAAATGGATAGAAGATTTGGATCAGCCCTCTATGCCTGTGTCTACACTAATCATTATTAATAAAGCACTTAGTCTTTGGGATGACTTCACATGAGTGAGTGCCTTGAAGCGGGGCTGCGACGGACTATTTGAATGCTACCGACAAGTTTAACGTAATAAGTGAAAAAAAGCTAAGCAGTCGACCCTGGACTCTTTCTTAAATAAGACTTCATAGGTGTTCTGAAAAATATTTTGAAATTATGTACCTTTTCCACTAAAAAGCTTTTTTGTCTTACTGTTTACTAGGTAATTTTATAGTTTCTTTAATAAATTACTTTATAAAAGTTTTTAAAAAATAATACTACATTAATTTTAATATGGGTAGTAAGTTTTCATTGAAAATTTTCAGTAGATATAATTATTTTTTATCTTATGCTTCATATCTATAAAAAACATCGATAAATGTGTCAACTTACTTTATACCCGAATCTAAGACGACCCCCGACTTTCGCAAGCTGAAATTTGGAAAAAACCCTCGTCTTGGATTCGGGTAAATACGGTATCATTTTCAATCATTTGGCTTGAAATATAACAAATCTTCAAAGATCTTTCACAGAAACTTGACAAAATATCAAATGTACATGTAATTATTAGGAAGAAGTACACATGGAACAGAGATGACTGATCAAGTTACAACTTACCCTTTAAAGTGACTGCTACTAAGCTGAGCTAACTTGAGTAAATGACTTTGCAATTTTACTTTTAAAGACTGCAAAAGTTCCAAAATTTCATCCTGTTCCTCTTCAGTTTCTTCAACTTCATCTGTTGTCCCCTGATTGGATTCACCACCATTTGCTAGTTCTTCACGCTCACAGGAAGCTTTTTCACTTTCATTCATCTCGGGAATTTCTTCTTTCAATTGATCAGATCTTATTAAGAGAAAAGAATGCAAGAATAAACAAAATTTTACCTGAACTAGGAATTGGCAGAATTAATTGATGTTCTTCTCATTATTTCTGTATTATATGATAATTACATATAATATTTTTCTCAGAAGAAGATTAGGCAATTATCACATTTATTTCATTTTATTCAATTCATTACTGAATTAGGATTGCTATACCATAGTAATCCTGGAGGCACTCTTCAACAAACCATCAAATTAAATTTTTTATTTTGCCTATTTTGGAAAAGATGCCAATATGCTCTGTTATTAAAAAGCAGTTTTTTCACAATCTTGTTTCAAGAGTAATAATATTGAAAAATATTATTCCACAATTTAATGATTTCAAGAATAATAATAAATTGAAAAATATGAATACTTATCATTGGCATCTCTAATTAACCATAACAAGTTTATGAATTCAATGATTTAGTTAAAAACAAATCACTAAATGCATTTTACAAATTTGAATATTTCTACATCACCTCAACGCACTGCCCATCCTCTAAATTGCCAGAACTATCACAATATATACCGTATTTAACCAAATACCGCATGCATTTTTTCTCTTAAATTTTCATATCGAAAAACCTGGTGCCCATCATATACAAGGATTTGTTTTTGAGTAGCAAAAATCCTATGGACATCAAGATATGAGATACCACCTCAACAATAAAACATCCACGTCCTGAAACAGAAGAATTAATCTGATTCTATAGTTTAGTGATATAAGATCTGTCCAGGAAGTGGAAGACTCATGTTCGATTCCTGGTCATAGCGGAATTGATTTTCTCATTTCAAAACTATTCCCACCTCAACAATAGATTCGGAGTGGCTTCCTGGTATCTATGTAGAAAATTGCAGGCTTTTCAGAATTATGTTACTGGATTGTGGAAGCAACATTCATATATCCTATCACAAATTGCGAACGCAGGCCAAATTCCAGCATACTTCGACATTTCATACTGGTATTATTGTTTACTGAAAAAGCATTGTTTCTTGTATAGTAGGGAGAATGCCATCAAAATATATTGGACAAGTATGAAGAATAGTGTACTTTCATGTACTCATTTGGCAACAAATATAAACAATATTGTAAATTTAACAATTTCAGTTGTATAAAGTCGATCTCTGATTTATTTAAATATGTTTTTCAAAAAAATGGAGTGCATGTCTTATTAGGGGGAGCGTGGTACTTGGATAAATAAGGTATTCAAATTAAAATCTACACTCTACAGGAGGATATTATAATAAGTCTCCCTTTCATTTACTTCTGCCAATGTGTGCATACCTGCTAGAGTCATCTGCTCGCTTCTGTTTTTGTACCTTCTGACAAGCACTTGAATTACTTTGCCCCTTCTCTTCAGTCCTTTCTGAGATGATTTCTAGGATTTTTTTACAACCAATAATGTGTTTAATAGCATCGTAGAGCCTGTTCAGTTGCATTTTGTGGTCCACTGAAATTGTATATCAAACAGAAGACAAAAAATATTCTTTTCACAAAAATATTATAAATTTCTTAAGAAGAATGTTAAATTAAACAAAGAGAAATATGTAACCTCATTTAAATTATCATACAAATGAACACAATAAATAAACAGCAACATTTTAAGGGCCAATACACAACAGATAAAAGGTCTGCTTTTGTCATTATTTTGGTGACTTACTTCCTATTGATAGATACTCTTCTAGTGCCACCCTCTCCATTACAACCCTCAAGTACTCAGTAGGACGCTCAAGATCCAAAAGTAACTGAGCTGCCTTCTCATAATGATGGTGAGTTGTTTGCAATCCACGCTGGGAGAGGTTTCCTCTAGCCTTTCCAACATCAGCCCTTCCTTTCCTCTTGTAATGCTTGAAATGATCATCTTGACCATCTGAAGTTGAGGTCAATGAACTGAAATAATAATTAAAGACCATGAGTAAACATCAGCACCCAATGAGACATATCAAACAGAAAATTTAACTTCTATAGTACATATATTAAGCGACTTAAGCCCTTGAGCTGTGATTTGAATGGCCTTCTGCAAAGCCTAAATAACTCAGTTAAATGCCATCCGTGAAGCAAGGAAAACACTTCTGGAAAGATTACACATTGAATTTTATTTTTTGCCGCTGTCACTCCAGAATCGACAACCAGCTCATGATGGGTGCGCTCTTATATAATCTTAATAGTCTTAAAGGGTGTGATTATTACAAAAGCACTCAAGAATAGACAAAGACACAACATAATGTTCATTCTCCCTAAGTCTCACACCACTTCTTGTGTACTGTGCAGACCTTGGGATCCCTAGCCATGGAGTTTTTTATTGTGCCAGGGATATGCCAAGGAAAATGTCCCCATGTCTTTGCTTGTAGACTCATGGGTGTATCTCCATGAGACTGCCTGCCAAGTGTGCTATAGTTTAGCATGGTGACTGATTCAAGAAGCTGCTCAGCAATACGAGGTGCTACCCAAGCTTTATGAGAATGTATTTTTAAACAGAGATTAATTTAACTTAACTAATTTTGCATAATGTCCTCTTGGGAGTTAATACAGCAAGCCCAGCAATTCTGCCATTGTTGGAAGTATATCTGAAAGTCTCCTTTCATAATACCCTCATATCTCCCATGATTGTTGCTGAATCTCCAAAACATTATTAAATATCTTCCCTTGGAGCTTCAATTTTATCTTTGGAAACAAGAGGAAGTCGCATGGAGAAAGGTCTGGAGAGTAAGGGGAAGGGGACCACAACCATGTTTTTCTTGACCAAAAACCGTTGGACAGACAGAGCTGTGTGAACAGGCACATTATCATGATGATGAATCTCCATTTCACCATTTCTCCGGATGTTTTTAGCAGATGTTTTCCCACAGACTTCAGTGTAATACTGCTGACTGACAGATTGGCCAGGGGGAACAAATTTGTGATGCACAACCCCATCACAGTTGAAAAAAAAGATCAACATGCACTTAACATTTGATTGAACTTGTCTGGTCTTCTTAGGACTGTGGAGATTTCCGCTGTGATGACTGCTCCTTTGTTTCTGGATCGTACCCATGCACCTATGTTTCATTGCCTATAATGACAAGAAATCTGGGTCATCTTGAACTTGTTGAAGATCAGGACACACACAGAGTTACTTTCCTTTTGTTTATCTGTTATCACTTGAGGAACAAATTTGGCAGAGGTCATTTGCATGTTCAGATCTTCTGATAAAATGCATTGGCAGCTTCCATAAGAAAGATTCAGTTTTTTGAAGAAATCATGAATAGTGAGATGTCTGTCTTGATGAATTAACTCTCAAACCCTTTCAACATTTTCAACTGTTCTACTTGTCGATGGCCATCCAGAATGTTCTTTGTATCCCGCGGAAGTTTGTCCATCTTTGAATATTGAAAACTACCTGTGTTTGTGCTTTTAATAAAGCATCTTCTCCAAAAGTGTTTGTAAGATTTAATGTGTTTCAGAAGCTGTTTTACCAAGCTTGATACAAAACTTGATGCAAACTCCTTGTTCTTTTGAATCACTCATTTCGAAAAATTGCAGAACAAGTAGTACACCTCTTCACTAAAAAGCTTCACAAATGTTCCTGACACAACATAAAATGGCATAGGATGAGACAAACTACTTGAGAAAATGTACTCTTATCACTACCTAGCAGGATGTTTTGCACTGTTATTGGTTACATTGTTACGTAGCATTCTCATAACTTCTGGGTAGCACCTCATATTAACCCTTTTACTGACAGCCCACTTTATGTGATATATGCCAGAAATGCCAAGCCATTGTTGATCATGTAAAAATTTTTACCAACTTTAATTTTCATTGCATGGAGCTAGATTTTTTTATATACTCTCTGCTAACTTGTAGGATAGAGATAGAGAGATAGAGAGTTGTGGTTCAAAAGAATTAAAAAATTTTTTTCTCAGTATTTTTTAATAAAATTTTTAAAACTTTTATATTTACATTGCATTCATCGGCTGAAGAATTTTTATTGCTAATATTATTGTAAGCATTAGTTAGTTCTATTAGTTGTCAGGTCAAAACTAAAATTTTGTGCACATAGTGCTATTCGTTTAACATTTATCTTACATCCATTACAATGCTACACCCATATCAGCGCGTACACTTATCTTCTGGAAAGCACTTGCCGTGAAGCCCCTTCTCACATTTTGCACACACAGTACGGGCGCTTTTTCGCTTCCCTTTATCATTTATTTCCTTTTTTACTGCAAACACAACAGTTTCTCTCTTTTTTTTGCGGTAACTTTTTAAGAGACTTCATTTCTTCTCTCACTGATTCTTCGGATTTCCCGGCTCTTATGTTTCTCTCGAAGCCACTCATCTCCAAGCTCATCAATAACACTTGATGTAAAAAGCAAACGAGACATCGGCTTTTTTCCAGGAGTGAGTATTCCTTGTAAATAATATAGCTGTTCAGGAACATGCAGGAAAAAATATTGAAGCACATTTTTTTCCAATATTTGACTGTCCGTCGCTCATCAAGATAGGTATACAGCATCATATCAGATGTGTTGATTCCTCCCATGAAATCATTATACAACTGTATAATGGAAGGCTTCTCCACATCTTTTACCTGACCTCAACATATGCAGGAACGTTTACTATTTTCTGCTGTACATTTTGTTGATAATAAGATAACCGGAAAACATTGAGACTTCTTTTACCGAACGGCAGCGGCGAGAATGGGGCCTTGATGGTAACATTTTGAAATATTAGCATTAGTTTTATGAAACAAAGTATTACAATACTTTATATGATTGAAGATGAAGAGACTGCTTTTTGTATCCAATGACTACAGATAAGCGGCAAAAAGAGAACTATTACAGCCAAATCAAACCACAGCTATAATGTGTGTCCTGAAACCCCAGACGAGCTAATGACGGTGAGACAGATAAGAATCATAAACTCAACAAAAATCACAAGTCATGGATTCCTTTACGGATCTGTTACGATTCATAAGAATAAACATCGCTGATGATGGAGAAGTGGTAGTCTATGCCCTCTGTGCATTCTAAAGAAGCTTATCTCACAAGTGTAAACAAATTCGGCAGACAGATCGGCTGGTGGCAGTTCTCGCATAGTCAGAGAGGGCTGATAGATCGTCAGGCTGGCAGTAAGAGGGTCAATTCAGAATTTTGTGAAGTTTTTCCCTTAGCTTTTCCCATTTCCAGAATATTACATAGGTGTCGAAGAAGGCAACATCAATCATGTAGAAGAATATTTTTCTGTATCCCTTACCAAATTTTTACATGACGGAAAAGTATGCTAGTACAGGCTCTTTCAACGAACACGAACATTCATTAAAGAAAAAATTGTTGAAAGATCGTTATTTTCCTGTATCACATTTCACATTTTTTCTCTATTTTGATAAGACTTTTTCCCATATTATAATTTTTCATGGAGTTTTGGCTGTATTGCACTGAAAATACCATAATATTTTAACTGAAAAAGTAACCATTGCTTTTATCATTATTTTTATAGAATAACTAGGGAGGTTCCGCCCCCCTGCCTGCTCCGTGACCCAACCCCCCTCTCTTCGCACCTCACCTTTGTCGGCTGCTTCATGGCCAAATGCATTTCACTCGCTTAGCTTGCGGGAAATATTGATTTATTTAATGTTGTTTTGTTCAACATCACAATTTTCAAGAACAAATTAATGGCATCAATCGAGGAGACAATGTTCAAGAACTTTTTTCTTTTTGTCTGAAAAAAAGGGTGTGGCTTATAGGCCAGGGCAGCTTATATGACAGTAAATACGGTAATTACTTTGACCTGATCACAAGTTGATTCTAGCTTACCAATATTTATCATAATATATTCATTTAATGTTGTTTCGTTCAACATAGTAATTTTCAAGTATGAATTAACAGCATCAATCGAGGGCACACTATGTTCAAGAACTTTTTTCTTTTTGTCTGAAAAAAAGGTATGGCTTATAGGTGGGGGCAGCTTATATGATAGTAAATATGGTAATTACTTTGATCTGATCACAAGTTGATTCTAGCTTACCGATATTTATCATAATATATGCTAGCAAGGCGGTGATGAATCAGAGCTGCACGGTATTGATAGAATGGAGAACGAGCATCATCACTTTCAACATCACATGCTTTCAGAGCTCTCCTGAAAGCTTCTATTACTTCTTCCACATCATCAGACATCTGAAAGATTAAAACAAAAGTGAAATCGGACAGTTAAATTAATAATTGAATTATGAAAGAACATTTGCATTCATACATCATTATATTCATTTGCTAAAGGATAAGAAAAGTAATATGAGCAAATAAGATAAATCAACTTCTCACATTTAGTGGTAACTCCTAAAAATGTTTGATACATTACACTTAGTGATAGTTCTTGGTGAGTGATTCGAGTCTTACAAGAACAATATAAAATGCATATTTACATAAAAGAGCATCTTAATTTAGAAGTTTAAAATTTTTTAAATCTTCATCATTAACAGCAGAAATTTCTATTATTAAAATTGAATTTACAAGATATGGTTTTCATACTAAAAGCTACTTGTAGAGCCTGATATACCATCTAAATCTGTAATTATCCCCTATAACAATTTGGTGTAAAAATTTATCCGTTTCACTTTTATATAAAATATACAAGGTTGCAAAACCATTACAAATCAATAAAAAAAGCCACAGAAATTCAAAACTGATCACATTGAGACGAAGACATTAAAATATTTTTCTTCCATCATACATGCAATTCACAAGAACATACTCCATTATTGCTGAATGGCACTGTATTACACCAGGCTCACAAAACTAAATTTTTAGGCATGCATATCAGCTCTGATTTATCCTAGGAGCAACACATTAGTTTAATGGCCAGTAAACTCAGCTCAGTTTGTTATCTGATCAGGTACATAAGGTCTACAGTGAGTCCCGAAGTTCTCTTAAGTCTGTATTATGGAGGAATTTACTCCCACCTTATATACAGGGTGTCCTGCAAAATGAGATCGATACTTTACCTACATATAGGGGAAGTCATTACTTGTCGAAAATAAAGAGTAATCATTTTGCGTATTCTCGATAATAAAGGAGTAATGGTCATTTGAAGTTGTTGATGGAAATAAGAAGAAAAGTAAGTTTGCTGTTTTACAATGTTTATTCAAGCAATTACTTGTTATAATAATTGCTCAAAGTGGCCACCATCTTCTCTTAGGCAGGTTCTCGCTCTCTTTAAAAGAGAACTTGTTGCTGTGCAAAACATAACACCATCCATTTTGATCTGTGCTGCAGCATCGTTGATGAGGTCTGACAGTTCTTCTACAGTTTGCACTTTCATTTCATAAACAAAGCTTTTCATATGGCCCCATAAGTAATATTCTAAAGGGATCAAATCGGGCGACCTTGGCAGCCAATTAAGTGGCCCTCCCCGACCGATCCAGCGAACTTCAAACTGCTGATTTAAGAATAGTGTTACACATCTTGCAAAGTGTGCTGGTGCACTGTCATGTTGAAACCACATACCTCATCTTACCTCAAGTGGCACATCTTCCAGAAGTTCTGGTAGGCGGTATTCAAGGAAGTTTAGGTATCTCTCTGCAGTTAAACGATGTTCCAACACGAGCGGTCCATTAAATTTATCGTCAATAATCCTGCACCAAATGTTTACAGAAAATCTGTGTTGAAAATGAGTCTTGTTTGTTTCATTTGGATTATCCAAGGCCCATGAATGGGAATTTCTACGGTTTGTTATTCCGTCCCTAGTGAACATTGCCTCGTCAGTAAACAAAATTCGTGGGATCAGCTGATCATTTTGAACAATCCAGTTGCAGAATTCCATACGTGCAGGATAATCTTCAGGCTGAAGAGCTTGCACATCCTGATGGTGAAATGGATAATAACCATGATGGTTAAGAGTTCTCCATACACTCATTCGTGGCATGTGGATCCATTCAGATACTAACACGGGTGGTTGGACTATTGTTCACCATATCGAGTATGACCTCTTCCTCGTCCACTGTTCGCTGTTTGGGATGCTCAGTCTTTGGCTTCAGAAATGCACCTTTTTCTCGTAAATACCTGTGCACGAGTGAAAACACTCATCAATCAGGTGTTCGCCGATTGGGGAATCGCGATCTCGTATTCTTGGACAGCTGCTGCCGCATTCCCATCACAGAATCCATAAACAAAATAAATATCGGCATACTCTTCATTAGTGTACATGGACATTTTGAAAAACAATAACCATGAGTCACACCGGTGAAACTCGAGCTATGCATTGTATCAGGCAAATTAGCTACGCAGTGTATCAAGTGAACTAAGAACTACTGAACTAACTTGTATCGCCCTGTGTGCTCAGCAGTGTTGCCAATGGTTGCTTTTCTTCTTATTTCCATCAACTTCAAATGCCCATTATGCCTTTGTTATTGAGAATAGGCAAAATGATTACTCTTTATTTTCGACTTGTAATGACTTCCCCTAAACATAGGTGAAGTGTCGACCTCGCGTTGCAGGACAACATGTATAATATCATTTTTTGGGGTGCATCAAGTCTATTAGGATTTTTTTAATTAAGAAAAAATTGTTCGTCTAATAGCATATGCACCACCCAAATCACCTTGTCACCCAATATTTCAAAAATTTAATATTCTTCCCTTACCAAGTTTATATATTTTAACCCTATTATTGTATATAAAAAGCAACATAAGTGAATTTAATAAGAACTCAGACTATTATAGTTACAATACAAGGAGGCACAATGACATTCATGTTCTTCATACTCAGACAAAAGTGGCATCTCTAGGTCCTAAATGTATGGGACTACACCTTTACAATAAATTACCTGAAGAACTGAAAGGGACCAAAGGGAATGGCCCCTTTAAATTAAAACTAAAAAAGTTTCTTCTGTGCAAAATGTACTACTCAGTGAATGATTTCTTTCTGATAACCATATGTAATAATTATGCCATGTATTTTTAATGTATTGTGTATGTTTGAATTTATGACGAATCCTATATCTGTAAACAGATCATTGGAGAATAAATATTATTATTATTTGGTAACAGTTTTATTTCTGCATTTTGGAGTTCAGGGAATGAATTTTACAATATATTCACTGTCATTGTGAATTGCAATAAAATGTTGCTTAAAGGCACAGATACTAAAACACTCAATAATTTTCTAAAACTAACTGCAAGACAAGAGCTAATAAAAAAACACAATCATAAAATCTTTTTTCACTTTTACCTTTCCAGAGTGTTTTCCTAGACGATCACTCAAGTATGTTGCATAGTTGAATAGAGCAGATGAAAGACCACTTGCCACAGCATCCCAAATTCCTGGGTGTTTCTCTCTTGAGTCTAATACATCCAATGCCCTCTGGTATGACTCGATTGCCTTTCAAATATATGTTGCTAGTTAAACTCCAGACAGAGACACATCAAAACTATAGACATTGATATAATTTGCAAAGACAGAATTTTATTACTACAGTCAAACTTGGCTATAACGAGCGCCACGGGACCGTTTAGTTTTGCTCGTTATAGCCGTTAAACTTAATATCCGTGAAGGCAAAAGCATGCATGCGTATGGTGAAAAAAGACATAAGAAGTAAAAGTGAATATATAAACAGAAAGGTTATTTAGTAAATTTATGAAAAAACCTAAAAATGAGAACAAACTAGAAAATTTAAAGTAAACATACGTACATATAAAATTTACTCACAGCTGCATCCTTAATCAATACCCAAGTCGCACTTCCTCATTTTCTTGTTCATTGTTAGGTTGTTCTCTAGTGCATATAAAATCGCTTCTTTGTTTTTCCATAAGGTTGAAACCATAGACGATGATAAATTACATTTTTTACACACTTCAACATTTTTTTACCACGTTCTAACTCTTGAATAATATCAACCTTTTCGCGAATAGACAAACACTTCCTTTTATGTACGGACATGTTACTCGTTCAAGGGCAAAATCTCAACTGATTTTTGTGATCAATGCTACGAACTTTCTTTGCAAACTGTGAGCATAACAATTCCAGGAAGAGTTAATGAGGAGACGGATTAAACGTGGGATTTCCCATCTTTATGTGGGAAAGGGTGTTGGGTGCATTCGGCTGAGCGACGGGGGTAGGCGCCATTGTACATGCCCTCAGCCCCTTACCCCCTTCCAAACACAACCTCCTGGCTGTAAAAGAGCTGGGGGTTGGGAGGAGAGTGCCACTGTACCTGCAAGTTGGGAATTCTTGGTTTGGACGAAGGGATTATTTTTTAACAACAACGCCACGGTCTTTAACCTCCCCGATGGATAGGGTGTAGAGGCTGGACTCAAGAACACAAGGTTACATATTTTGGGTCACTATGAGGATTTAAGGGGCTGACCGCCACCGCGTTTGAGACAGTGAGAAGTGGTCAAAGTTTGCTCGATATATCCGTGAAGCGTGCTCATTATATAGGTGAAATATTTGTATGTAAATGCTCGTAAACTTATCTTGGAGGTAGCATTTGCTCACTATAGCCGTGAACTCGTTACAACCGTGCTCATTATAAACAAGTTTGACTGTATTTTCATTTGAAATATATAATTTAATCATACCATTAAGGCATACCTGCCAACTTTCCTGCCTTAGACGAGACACTCCCAATTTCTGACCCATTCCCCCGCTCTCTCGAATACTAGTTTTTCTCCTGATTTTTTCTAATGAACTTTGAAATTACATCCTTTATATTAAATTCTCTTTTAAAAATCCACCACTTTGCACACAAATCTTATTGCTCCTCTAATTCCCTACCGGTTGTCACCAACTGGAGTATTTTGGTGAGATATATAATCAATTTCAAGTAGCGTATGATGAATTCGAATTTGAGTTCAATTTAGTATCGATTTAAAAAAAGTAATTGCAGGCAAGGTCTGATTGTGTCACTGACAGGTCCATGATCTTGTGCAATAGTTTAATTTTAGTACTAATGAGGTGTGCATTTATTTTTAAAATTATTAATATCCCTGAAGATAGAAAAAGATAAAACATAATTTTCAAGAAGATGTATTCACAAGAGATACCATTTATCCAGGAATGGCTATTATTTTGTTTTATGTAGTGAACACAGATTTGATTTTTCTGTATCACAGGGTGGTAAGTGTGATATGGTTAAGCATGTGCAAACAAAGAAAAATAAGGATAATGTAAAGCGCGTAGAAGTTCAGAAACTAGATTTCAATTTGAAAGCTTAAGATATCAGTGTAATATGTGATGAATGTTTACTCACACCATTCATAATTGAACATACTGTATTTACCCGAATCCAAGACGACCTCGAATCCTCCCTTTTACCAGACTGTCAAAACAGAAAGATTTTATGACCTAATTTCTCACTGCATGAATTCGGTGTACATTTTGAACACACGAATTCAGTTTAGGTATACTAGTTCGTTCATTAACCCTTAGAGTGCCAAGAAGCGCAATTGTGCTCCTTGCAACTCTCGCCTAAGGTGCCAAGAGTGTGATCACGCTCCTTCATCAGGCTCTCATATAAGTGCTGGCAGTTCACGGTCTCTCGTCAGATGGTATCTTACGACAGTCTACTTACGACAAGAAAAGAGTGTAGTTTCAGAGCCTGCCGCTAGTTTTTGTCTCATTAGTTTTGTTTTGATTTTATGCGTTTTTGAACTTGACCTAGTTTTTGCAACCTGTAATAATTAAAATGGGATCAACCTCAAGGGAAGTGTTTGACAATTATGAAGATACGATATAGTGAATTATATAAATACTTTTGGTGACGATGATGATTATGTTGATTCTGGTGATGAAATACAAACTCCCACAAGTTGTGAACCTCGTTTCATAATTTCAGATACAGAAAGCGGCAATAGTGACATTATTGTTCGTCATAGACGTTGTATTGCAGCTCTAACTCAAAGTTCTGATAGTGAAAGTGTTGTTGACAATGAGGAACGTGATAATGCTATCTATAATAATGAACAAATTAGCATTAGAATCAGATAGGAGAACTACTGAATATCGGTAATTAGTATAAATTAAAATGTAAGCACATATGTTAGGATGTAGAGGAACAAGTGCGTATAAATTACCATATATACTCGTGTATAGTTCGAGTTTTTAAGACCAAATTTTTGTGCAAAAAATTGGGGGTCGAACTATACACAAGTAATACTTTTGAGGGTTTAAAATCTCGGATCTAAAAAATTATCTTTTTAAAAATATCATAATAAAAATCAAGATATTTTTGGTTACCCACCTCGCAGAATTAACTTCTATGATATAGCTCCAAAACTTCCTACTTACCTTTAATTTTATCGATTTTCATTAGAACTGTTTTGTTTTTCATTTTTTTCTTTTTCGAAGACTTATATACCTGTCTTGTATTATCTCGAAATTCTGATTTGATTGCGACCGAGTAGTATTTTTCATTATTTTTTTATACGTTCTGTGGTGGGTTATAGTGCATTTTAACCAAAATTCGTAATGTACTGACCTTTTGTCATCGTAATGTTGTTACGTGAATACTAAAGCCTGTCTCATATTCACCGACTGTTTTCTTGATTTCTATGCATATCTTTCTTGCGTCTTATAACAACAGATGAGTTGGAATGAATTATATTAAAATGAGTTTATTTCATCTTGTTCAATTATCATTCATAACTTTTATTAAAGGTTTTACGAGTAATATGTGTCTATTAATTTTCGTTATATATGCTTAATTTTCGTCTATTTGCTAGAAATTCTGCCACCATTCGTATGTCACATCTCATAGTTAAAAAGTAACAAATATTTTTCTTCTCAAGATCATGCAATAGGTTTACGATGTTTACAGTTTATTATTAGTATAGTATTATTATGATACTAAAAGCTGTTGAAAACCAAGATCGTTCTATATACCTCGATTGTGAGCTTCAAGATATCGAAACGAAAAATGTTGATCCTGACGGAAATCTAGGGTAAAAGAGTAAGCAGAAAGCTAGGGTCGAATTATACATGAGATATATGAAAAAATCTAATTTTTTCGCCGAGAAATCGGAGGTCCAACTATACATGAGTATATACGGTATGTGTTAGTGTTGTATAGAACATTTTATTTTTCAAAAACCTCCAATCCTAAGAGTGATTTTTTTGTGTGGCCAAATAACATACTGGGACTTCAAGAAATATGACAAATATGCGAGTTAAGTAATTTTTTAAAAAACATTTCTAATTTCGAACTTTAATTTTGTTTTCTAAAAAGGTAATTTTAATGTTAAACAATCCTTTTACAATAGTAGTATGATATCTAGTTCTTAATTACTATGTTCTAGATAGAGCACTATATGTACTGAATGTTCTGTAAAACTTTCAAAAAGATACCTTTAAAATTGATGGAGATGTAATTTTCTTCCCTACACTAATGTAAATTCGACAAAAATCGCCTGGAAATTTCGGAATAGCTACAAGAAAATTGCCTGGCACTCAAAGGGTTAATTTAAATGGTGTTTCAAATTTTTGTTTGAAAAAAAGAATTTTTTAAATGCATTTTTAAAATTAAGACTTAATTAATTGAATTCCAGATCGAAAGTTTGCAATGAAAAATTTCAGTAGATACAATTATTTTATTATGTTTCATTTATTAAAAAACATCGATTAAACGCATAATCAGACTTCCTATAGTTCTATGACAACTTGTCACAGTTAGTTCATCCCGCATCAATTCGCCACAAAAAATTCATCGCGTCAATACATCACACAACAAACTAATCACACATCAGTTCATCTCTCGACAAGTTTGTCGTGATATACCATGACTGGGGAATGGCAGGGGGAGACACTTTTCCACAAAATTATTTTTCTTTTTATTTCGATAACACCAGAATTACGTGAGACACATTGGATGGTTTATGGCAAGGGGTGACACCCAACCAAAAGTGTATCCCCCTGCCATAAACCATTCATGGTGTCTTGCCCTCCAATTTCACTTATGAGGAATTTGTCTCGCAACGACATTGTCATGCGACGAATTTATCTAGCGATGTATTGATGCGTGGTGAGTTTGTTATGCGATGTATTGATGCGTGAAGAGATTTCCACGTGACGAATTAATGCGCCACGAAGTGAAGCATAATGAATTGACGTGCAATCAACTGACCGCGATGTATTGACGGTATACAACTTCGTACTCGAATTTAAGACGACCCCCGATTTTCGCAGGCTGAAAATTGAAAAAAACCTCATCTTGGATTCAGGTAAATACGGTAATTTGCCAGTAAGCTGTGCATATCATGCAAATCCATTGCTCATTTAAAGTTCAGTATATTTTCTTCACTCATAATAGTATTCAGAGCATACATCATCCCAACATTGTACACCACTACCAAAATAACTAGATTCAAGATTAGTTTGGGTATAGTATCTAGCAAAGTTTACAGTTGCTGGAGTTACTTTATGGAATCTCTCCATATTCTAAAATTTGTATATTTCCACTTGAAAAACTTTAAGAACAATTTGAAATTATAAATTATTACTATGATGGAGGTATTGTTGCGTTAAATGAATATGTTTTCCACCGACTCATTACCCATTGCTCTTCATTCCCATACCCCACCTACTTCTCCATACTTTATATCTCTTTGTAATAGCACGTTTTTATCCCATCTCCTACTCCCCGACGTTTTTATCCCATCTCCTACTCCCCGACCTATCATGAGACATTCTATTGTACCTAGTTATCTAACCATCGTCACTCCTAATCTCCCTTCCCCTACTGATCACCCCACTCCTTTTTTACAAATTTTCTAATTTTAGAATACATTATCTATTGCTAGCCATCAGTGCCACATGAAGCCCCTTACGTGCTGGCTTGTCGGTAATAAATACATAGGTAAAATCAGTTTGGAGGCTAAGGCCTCTATAGAAAAAATCCAGATTTTTCAAATTTGAAAGTCGGTAGATATGCATTAACACGTTTGCTGCCATTGACGCACATATGCATCGAGCCAAGCGACTGCGGTGGGCCAGCGACAGACATGTGCATCACAAATGTATGCAGTTCCCTGTACCGTTCGATTCGTTGGCTTTATGGTGAGGGATACGTCCCAAGAAAGGCACTCAGTAAAAGTTTAGATCTCAAATGAGCAGCATTTTTTCTTTTTATTGCATTTTTGGTCCCGATTTTGCAAGAAGTCTTCAAGGGAGATCTTAAATGTTATCATATATTTTTATGATATTTCTATTATTTTTTGGGAAATTTTGCATCTTACTTTTTTAAACAGACATTACAACCTTATATTCTTTTTTCTCAATTTTTAGAATTTTTCAGGTAGTTTTGAAAAAAAAATTTAAAAATCTTATTTTGATGTTCGATTAGTTAGGAAGTTGTTGACATGTTATCATGTTTATTCGGTGTGTTATTTTCATAGTAAATTCATAATATAGACTGAAACACTTATTTTTCATAATTTTAAGGTGATTTTAAATAAGAAAACTAAAATTACAAATTTGGCTCCTGGGGAAGTAGCCCCAATATTTGGAAGGCAGTGGATGTGTTAAGGATAATCTTCCAACCAAAACACTTATTTATATTATAGAAACTAAATTGTAGTAATCTAGTAAACAAGAAAAAAACCTCATACCCAGTGATATTCTAATGATTATTTAAATTAACTTTCACATTTTGAATACAACAACACAGATACATGACTAGGACTAGCATTTCTGACACCTATAGGCTAATCTGAATTCTATTTTTTTCACATCCTCATACCTTGTTGTAAAAGATCTTTTCCTGTTTTGAAAAACTGGATTTCTTTTCCATCTGTTTCAGACCTGTTGATTTAGCAGTTAATCCAGCTCTGTGGGCCTGCAGCTGCATTAGCCTCCCCAAATTTGAATGAAGAAGGGCCATGTTTTGATGATCTCTAATGAAACTAAAGGCCTTGATTCCAGCTTCAAAATGTTCACTACTCAATCGAGCCAATTCCTTGACGGTGAGCATGTGCAATGGGACATTATTTGTTGTGGTCCTTTCAGAATCACTCTCTTCCTTCACAAGATTTCCTGAAATAAGCATTAAAAATAATACTGTATTTTGTTGCCAAATAACCATATTCACAATCATGTTGAATCGATGGCTAAAACTGAGAGTACACAAACGTCAGCTCATGAGCTGAATACATGCTAATACAATATTATCGAGAGACTATACCTAAGGAGTGGTTGAAAAGTTTTTGGTCTAAGTAGGAAGTGTCATTTACATTCTAGCGTGACATCTAGAAAGTTTAATGATAATACTTTATATGGTTCATTCTCAGCAAATCATTTAGTATATTCGTGCAAACCCTTAATTGGCATAGGAAAATTCGAGAATCGAGCTGTAATTCGTCACCTTTTTCTGAAAGATTTAGGTGCTATAGACATCCATATGGATGGATGGGAAATGATGCACCCAGTTATTCAACTGTGAAAAAATGAGCACAGAATTTTGAAAGGGGAGATGAACTTGGCAGAAGAATTCCACAGTTGATGGTCCTGTCACAGTCAGAACGGAGGAAAACAAAGCCTATCAACATTGAGGGAGACTAAGTGGAAAAAGCCTAAAAAACCACGACGCGGAACGATTTTTGGTGGCACGCCACAAAATGAAATTAGTAATAAAATGTGCCCCTCGCTAATACAGCAACATGAGAAAAATTAACCTGGAAATCTAATAAATGTAGGTATTGAAACGATCTGAAAGAGAGGCTTCATTTATGAGAGTACCGTTGGTTAAATTATGATTACACGCTGGCGGGCCAATATGTCCCTGGCATCACCACAAAATTTAATATTTGTCATTTTTATTATATCGTTAATATCTGATAGATTTTTAATTGGAATTTGTTAAACGGAATTTGACGGATTGGATCACTCCGTTCATGTCATACATCTTCTTTATTATTTCATTTATGTACGTCATTGATTAAGTCATTTTTACGAAATATAATGATTTTTCATGAAATACTTACCTAATTTGTTTCTTCTAAATAGAAAGTGCCACCTCCACCAAAGGTAATGTTATCCATTAATGTATTAGCATTTAATATTATTTGTAAAGTCTGGAAGATGCAGGATTCACGCAAATAATTCGATAAAAAACGAAAAAACTATAGTTCATACTTTGTTTTAGATATATCATTTGAATCATTTAGTAGTATATATTTCTTCATGTGTGGGGAAAGACATACTCTATGCTATATTCTAAGAATAGATAAAGACAAGATTTTATTGTGATACTGGCACGCCAACAGACAAATGTTTTCCTCCACTGCTGATGGTGTTTCGTAGTTCAACCCCCAGGAGGATACAAGTGCAGTTCAAAATGGCCAATATGTCAGAGTCACATTTTAAGCAGAGAATTGTGATTGAATTTTTGACAGTGAAGGGGGAAGTGTTGTTAGTGATATCTCACAAATGTGTGAGTAGGATACTCTATAGAAGCACCATTTTCAATCAGATGATGGTGCAAAGATGGCAGTTAGTTGCTGGCTGCATCAACGGTATAATGGCAACGCTTCCACGTTGATGCAATTGTGTGGAATGTAATGGTGACTATGTAGAAAAATAAGTATACAGACATTTTCAAACGTAATTTCCAAGTATTACTGTATACTTGTGTTCAATTGTTATAAATTTGTCAGAAAAAAATCAGGAGCAATGCTTTTGGGGTGACCCTCATAACTACATTATATGTAAAGCATTAAGAGGTATTTTTATGGAGCATCTTTCATTGAAATGATCTAAACCATGTTCATAAGTTTATTTTACCTTCAACTTTTCCATTATATAAGGCTCCAAGCTCATTGTGAATATTTCCAAGTCTTTGCAAGAGCATGTCTCTCTGGACATCAGCTGCATATTGATATGCTGATTTACCAGACCCCTTGGTGTGAGTTGAAGATCGAGTCAAGGAAAAGGCATGTTGATAACAGCAGCAACTCACCAGTAGCATTTCTTCTATACTACCACTAAGTGCTTCACCCACAAAAAATATCAATTCCTCTTCACCTTCAAAAGATAAAGAGAACTCATAGAAATTAAACTAGAAATTCCAACAAAAAAATGAACAGCAGTAATGAGAAAACCTAAAGCCATTAAAATATCAACAGAAAAATCTGAATATCCTTTACAGTGTGTCCTCGATTAACATTGTTAATTCGTTCCAGAAAATCGCGACATAGAGCAAAACAATGTTTAATGAATCAATATTTCCCAAAAGAATCCATGTTATACAATATAATTGGTTCCAAAACCTTGGGTTCAAAACCTCTTGAAATACAAAAAGACATTTTTACTGTATTTTATGGAGATTTTTGATACTACATATGATATAAATGGTATCAGAACATATATAAATCAACATGAAATAATTATTAACATAGAAATGGCATAAAATAAACAAATAGTATGCCATGATGTCATTTCAACGTGCCCAAGATCAGAAAAGGCTCTATTTCACAAAAGTACATCTAGATACGAGACAGAACTACCTAATATCAATCCAGCGAAATGTAGTCATACGATCTATAGAGAACAATGAGTTTTTACTAGAAAATTTATAGAGAGCCACGAACACTTCTGTAAACGCAACAAACAAATTATTCTTTGCATCAGTTACTGTATAATTAATTATAATTTACCATAATAGAGGTAAATAAAACATTTATTTTGTTGTATTTATTGAACTGCGAGTTTCATTAGGCCCATAGAGCCACAGCTGATACAAACAGTGTTGCCAATTATTATTTTTCAGTAAGTCGCCAGATCACTACTTGCTCATCGCTATAAATTTGATAGAGAATAAACAATAGTGCTATCTGCATCTGCATCGGAAAACCTGTTACATTAGGTCATAGATTGTTTTGTAACTTTTGTTTAACGCGAAATATGTGGCAAAAATAAAATTTTGGGGATTTTGAAAACATGGCAGTTATTTATGACAAAACCTTTTCCTTATATAATGTTAGGTCAATGCTGTTCCAGCAAATTTTAGCCATAGAAATATAGTCGACATATAAAAAAGTAACTCGTGCATTCCGACGAAAACTTTCTTCCCTGATTCATTAATCCCTACTTTTTAGTAGAGAATCCTATTGTTAAAAACGTTTTCTGTTGGTTTTGTTACGTTGATGATATTTTTTGTAAATGGTCTTAGCCATCGAGGCAACTGGACATCTTCCTAAATTTCTTGAATTTTAATAAAGCAATAAAATTCACATGTGAAACATAAATCAACGGGTTCCTAATCTTTCTAGACATCACCATATCAAAGTTAAATAGAAATTTAGAATTCGCCATTTTCAGGAAAGATGCGTACATTCACCAAATCATTCACTTCAATTCAAGACACCATTTCTCACAAAAAATTTCCGTATTTCATTCCATGCATCATAGGCTATTAAACATGCCTTTGTCAGATTTCAATGTCAAGAAAGAACTATAAGTGATTAAACAAATACCAGTTAACAATGGTTACCCGAGAAAATTAATTGACAAATTATATGAAAGAAAGTGATCCCAACTAGCCATAAAACAGATATATGGTACGATCCCTGTTGACGAATTGAAACCACAATGGTGAAGACTCTTGGTAATATATCCATTAAAGTTAATAGATTAATTCCCAAAAATAAATTAGAGCCGCTTTTTACAATATAATGAACATAAAAAAACCTTTTATGTCGTATTAAAGACAAGATTAAAAATTTGGAAAAAGTGGAATTTATAAATTACACTGTGGAGATTGTACAGCAGTTTATATAGAACAAAAGGGATGGAAATTCAAAGAAAGAATTAAAGAACATCATTCCTGCTTCATAAATAATAAAAATCCTGCATTATGAAAGAAAGGGACTCAGGCTTGATATTCTGGAACAATTGGAAATTATACAGTATGGCCTCAAAAAACTGAATTCGTAAATGATATTTTGTATCATTTTTATTCCCCACTTCTCAACCTCCCATTAATCTAATTATTCCTACCAATTATCCCCATTGTCTTCTCATTATTCAACTTACTGAACTTTCAAGCAAATTAATAATTCGTACGATAGCGACTGTCTCCAAAATTGTCTTTCGAAGCTTTCCGACTGGTGTCAAATATGGAAATTAACTCCAAATCCTAATAAATGTATGGTCCTCTCTTTTACTCTGCAAAATAAGCCTATCGCTACTTTCTATTCTCTTAGTGATCCTCCTATCCTAAAGGTCTTCTCTCAAAAAGATCTTGGTGTAACTTTTGATGCAAAATTATCTTTCTCTCTTCACAATGATAAAACCACATCTAAGGCTGTCTATTCTTAGCCTTCTTTACAGATTCAAGGAGATAAATAACCCTTTAGCACTTAAGTCCTTCTTCTTAGCCTTCCTTCTCCCAATCCTGGACTACTGCTGTCCCGTGTGGGCCCCAGCATCTCCGGCTAAACTCAAGTGTCTTGATCATCCCTTGAATTTCTTTCTCACAATAACGAGGAACCGAGTTCCTGCCTTCCGTTCACTAAGTAAACAAGGTGTTCTCGCCACTCAAACTTTTTCCTCTGAATCTCAGGAGAAAATATTTTGATTTCCAATTCCTTCACTCTGCGGTGAATGGTCTCTACAGGTCCACTGATATGTGCTCACTTTTTCTCTACGTGTTCCATCACGTTCCACTCGTCTGAGTTCTCTTTTTCATCTTCCGCCTTTCCGGCTATCTATATCCCAAAGGTCGCTCTTTTATTGCATTCCTTCCTCATTTAACACATTACTAAAGGTGGCACCCTTGCTGGATATTTTATGCAGGTCCTTGCTCCTCCTTGCCTCCTTGGGTGGCGAACATCTCCAACAATAATGTCTTATCTTTTGAATTTTAATTACATCCATCTTATATTGTTATTATATGTATTTTTAATCTGCGTTTTCATATATATTTTTATATGTATTTTGTTTATTTACTTTTGTATTTTATATGTATATTTATATTGTTTTGGGTGTATCCAATGTGCCGTTTTTGGACCAAAATAAAAATAAATTAAATTAAAATTCACTGAGCTCAACGGATTTCCTCCCTCCCCTTCCCACGAACATACGTTCACTCCTTTCCTCCAATGATCTTCACTCCGCTATCCCTTTCATTATCCTCCTCCAACTCACCCTCTCCCACCCACCCATTGTATCTATTATTATAAATTGCTACCGCCTTTGAGTTTACTTCACCTGATGATGTTGCATTGCAAAGAAACCTAGGTCGTTTTTAATAAAGTTTATGTGGAATTACCACATAAGTCTCTTTATTTTTACATTATAAAGAAATTCCACTAAGTGACACCTGAAACCATTAACTATAAAATAGGTAGACGTTAAACTCAAGTTATCCTAAAAGTACAGAATAAATTCAAGTTTATAAATAGGGCACTCAGCAGATCTTCCTTTCTGCACAACTCACAAAGCTTTTAAGGTTTCTTTTCATGGAGATTAAGACAATTTTTATGACTGCTGGGCAGTGGCGGATTTACGCCTCCTGGGGCCCCTGGCGCTAAACATTTTGGGGCCCCTGGTGCTAAATATTTTGGGGCTCTTGGCGGTAAACAATTGGGGGCTCCTGGCCCTAAGCAGTCGGAGGCCCTGCAATCTAAATATATAGCGAAACCGCTCCTAACGGCTGCCCTCCTTTGTGACACCTCTTAACGATATTTTTTTCTAAGGAATCATAGAGAGGTTCCAATGATTTTTAAATTGAGACATTTAATATTTCTAAGATTATATACACAACATTTTTCCGGGGCTCCTGGCACGTGCCATGTGCGACCCCCCTAAATCCGCCACTGCTGCTGGGGGGACTTCGAGAAGAAGGCCATTACTACCACTTCTATTTGGACCAATTGTTACAAAATATCACAATGCAAATTTAATAAAAATATGTCAATCCAACACACATTTCCTATTCAAATAATGCGATCTGCCACAGCTGGAGAAGCCTAGTGCAACAGATGTGCACGAGTCATCTACATCAGCGGTTCTCAAACTTTCAATTGTCGCAGCCCCCTTTGAATTGTAAATAGTAAAAATAAGAAACTTTATTGCAAATTTCCTTATTCTATGTAACTATTAATAACTTTTATCACATCATATTTCCTAAAATTCCCTGATAAAATTTTGTTATTCGTGAAAACTTTATTTTTCAACATTTCATCTTGCATCCAAAATAATTTTGCAACCCCCCCTGGGGGGCCGCGGCCGACAGTTTAAGAAACACTGATCTACATATACTACTACCATAGTTAGTAGTACCATGGCCATCTACGCAATATTTTTTTCGTGCTTTATTTAAGCGCCGAGTCAGGATGACGTTAACACGAATCATCGATGACGTTAATCCGAATATAAGTAGTAATTTTTGAACAGCATTAAGTCGAATCGATGTTATGGAAGCGATGTTAAACCGAGGACACACTGTATATCTTCCTTAAATCTTGCTTAACTGAGTTGAATAAAACAAAATATAGCAGCAAATAAAAAAAAACTGATCCTGAGTTCATTTTGGGAATTGATGAATTGTGACAAAAGAGAGATTTATCAGAAAAATTAGTATAAAAATAATAATCAACAATTCTGGAGAGAATTTATGACCTCTTTCTTTCCAGGTGAAGTTAAACAACACCACTGCACCTTCATTAACTCAGCTGGCCATAAGTTGATGAAGACCCATATTTACAATAAAATAAGAAAGAACGAAATCACCTTTAAGGATTTATGGATTTTTATTTAAGAAGAGTATCTATGTCTGATGATAACCCACTAGATCAAAATAGCAACATTTTATAGAATAAAGTAAAGAAGGGGGAAAAACTCACTTCTTGTATTATTCTTCCAATCTTCTCTCAATGTCAGAGGTGAACTGTCAATTTTTCCATGTATACCATTCAGACTAAGATCTTCTACTATGTAGGCATTTATCTCATTATCAGATCTGATGAAACACCCGTGGAACTCTTTCTTAAGGTTCTCAAGACTCTTCCACTGTTTCACCACCATAAAGGCAGCATCACCAGCTCGACCGAGGACACATGCCCTCAGTTCGTCCAGATCGTCCCACCTTCCTTCAGCAGCATCTCCTTTCTTTCTTTGACGGCCCCTAACCAGGCCTCCAACTCCTTTCAAATTCTCTCCCCTCAGTTTCTCCAGGATCTTGCAACAGTGGAGAGCATTGATCGACAGACCTAGAGTCATTCCGAAATTTCCCAGCTTGTATTCAACATCGGTCAGAGAAGCGAACACAAGAGCAGCCTTCTCGTACAGTAATCCTCTCAAGATGGCTCCCCATGGTTCGCCAATTCCACTCTTCTGTTCCACATTTCCCTCACGGATTCCCTCATCCAGCACAACCTTACTCTCCTCTTTTTTCAACTTTTCTTTGTTCTTTTCGTCTCCAAGATGGGAATATGGCATAGGGATTGCCTGATAAGAGCGTGCCATTTTGGGCTCTTCTTCATGGAAGGTCTTTTTGGACTCACCGGAAAAAGATTCCTTCAAGTTGTCACACTCCTCATTGGAGGAACCTTTAGGCTTGAGATACTGAAGACAAGACAATCCGGTAGCTACATGACTTAATGCCATCTGGCAACGCTCTTTGACAGATACATCTTCGAAGGGTGCTGAGCTGCGCTTACTGCTCCTCCTGCGCCTATGACGGTCTGATCTTTGGAATCTTTTGGAAATACAAAGCGATTGGACGGCTACTTCACGTTCGGCACAGTCATCTTGAATTTTTGAGATGGGACCTAAAGTGTGAAATAAATGTTAATTAGTAAAACATAATTGCAATAATACCTAAGGTATTGCAATCAATGAAGGTTATTTTTAAAAGGAAGATGAATCGCAAATCTTCTTTTAACTGCATGTAAATACCTAGAGAGAGAGATCAGATAAGAATAACTTACTCTGTAGAATTCCATCTTTTTCATCCAATTCCTCATCTTTATGACTTTCATCTTCTGATTGACTGTTGATAATTATTTCCTCTTTATCGTCTTTTTCAGGATTTTTTGTACCAAAGTTTGGGGATGCAGGGTCAATATCTGCTGGCACATACAAGTCTGAGAGCATGTAATGAGCAGATGCCACAATCTGTGGAAAAATTGTTTTAAGGCATCACAGCAGCAAAATATTCAACTATGTTAAACTATGAAGAATCATATTTATCATAACAACACGTGGGAAAAAATTTCGAATTCACTCTTCCTGATGTTTTCTAAATTTTAAAACAAAAATATATAGATATGCTCTATGAACTGGTGTCTATTTTCCCCATTTTTAGCATCTATTTTTTTTAAATGTGCTTATAGTTTCACTTTGGCATCTATCTGTTTGTGCACTTGCTTACATTGAAATTGTGACGAAACCATAAATGATAGGGAGCTGAAACTTGGAGGGTAGATTTCTGTACTACTGCCATTTGTTTTTCTTTAGATTTGAAAAATACACAAATTCTGCATAAGGTCTATTTAAAATTTTGTTTTTTAATATCTCCAAAGGTGTAAAAGATAGAAAGCTGAAATTTTTAGCGTACATGTCCATATTAATGCTACTTATTCTTGAAAAGTTTCAGAAAAATCCTGCACGAAAGTCGTAATTTTTTTTAATTTAGAAAATTTCTTACATGGTTTTATTAGTTGTTGTCAATGAGAACTATCTTTATAGGGACTGAAGTAAACAAGATCTATAATAAATATATAAATACATTTAATTTCCTTTTGTGTGCATAAAATGAATGTAATTATGTTAAATTTCCTTTCGTGCACACAGGAATTAACTTGAAAATAAAGATTATGTTACAATTACAGTACTTACCGGTAGATAACGCATGCATTATCTATGCAAAAAAGTTCTAAATATATAAAAAATGGCTGTGCGTGTTATACATAGGAAAACAAGTGAAAACTTAAAAAATGACTTAAAAAATTAATTATGCCTAGTATTATGATCCTTCAATTCCTATATCCTTTAGCTGATAAATTTTTAGAAATATTACAGATATGGATGGATGGACTGTGGTGGCCACATCAGATTTTGTACATGGTAATTACCGTTTATAGGTCGAGGTTTTAAGACCAAATTTTTAGCGAAAAACTCGGGGGTCGACTTATACATGAGAAATATATTTGATAGGATTAAATCCATGACTTTATTTGCCCAGCGGTTATTAAAATTGGATGGAATTTACACTCTTGTTGTACCTTAATTGTATCGATAACTATCGAATATTTAAATACTGATGTATATGAAAGAATAAATTACTATATAATTTGGTGATCCTAAGTTGATCTCTGATGTTTTGCAAATAATTAAGCAATTTTGGTAAACCTAACGTTTGGTAATGTGACGGCAGCAAGATAGAAAACTGGCTGCAAGACAGATGCACAATATGGTAACTCCGTAAAATGTAAACAAAGAAACACCTCATAGGTGATTCGCAGAAAGGCAACGCCTACCTCTAAGCGTCGCAGATTTAATTACCTAGTATCGCTGAAGTATTTATGGTATGAAAATTATGGTACTGTATGCATAACCGGGGCAAAGGTAAACAAGGTGACACTAGCGCTGACGAAGGTAACCTAGGCAATGCTAGAACTGGCGATGCCGAGAAAGTGACGAGAAATGGAAATACCAGGAGGAAAGGCAGAAGAAAAGAAGACAAATGTAAATTTAAGAGTTCGAGGTTTGTAATGAAACACCATAGGTAAGGAGAGACATGTGATATTATTTATTGTAACGTCGGCAGCACTAGCATTGCTTTGTTTACCTTTCACATCCTTTCCTTCCACGTTCACATTTGCTCTCACCGAAATATTGTACTACGTACTCATACCTACACATTACAGAAATTTTAAACTTATGAAATATTACTCTTCCCCACTGGGTTGTGTTGGTTAGAGGTGGCTTGGTTTTCCTTCTACATTCATATTTGCATACTCCGCAGGGTAGGTTCCTCCATTACTCTTGAAAAAACATGCGAAACAAGGTTTTCCTAGGACCACATAGCACATCTTTCCACAGCTTTATTGTAAAATTCGGCATCATCTATCCTCCGCGGTCCAACGTCAATTTTGTTCCCTGTTCTTTAAAAAGATAGCTTCTGAATGAGTGCCGGGATGAAATACGAAGTCTATCTCGAGTAATTCGATCTATTACAAAGGTGAATACAATGTAACGACTTTTGATGTTATGCAGTGGCGCTGTGGGAGATATTGGACTACTTCGCTGCTACTTGGACATAACGTAGTTATATCAGACTAAAGGGAACTTCACATGGAACTTAATGGATCAACACAAATAAAAAAAATTCGTTCTACTACACCTGAAAATCTGGAGTCAACTTATACACGAGATATACGAAAAAACAAAAACTTTTTAAAAAACAGGGGTCAACCTATACACAAGATAGACTTATACACAGGTATATATGGTAACTAAAGGCCTCTTTAGGCATCAATCTCTAAATTTGAAATAATGGTTAAAATAAATTACAACGTTCTCTAGTTCATCAAAATTCTTTGGGAGTTGATACATTTACATAATGGTCTTTACCAATCAACAGAAAATTTTTGAATGTGCATTATCTGTACATTTTAAGGAGCATTAAAAATATTAATTAATGTCATCAATGGGAAAAAACAGTACTCAGGTGAGGTGTGTTTTAAATAATTGTAGATTGTTTTACTTATATCTCCGAAGGTATAAAGGATGGAAAGCTGAAATATTAAGTGTAAATTTCCACATTGATGCAACTTATTCTTGAAAAGTTGGAGTTTTGAAAAAGGACAAGGGAATGTTCATAATTGTAATAGAAAATTGATTGCAATCTAAATTTTGGAAGTATCAATCATCCAAAAAAATGTTTATGTAAAATATATGTTTACTAGCAGAAGTATCCAGACGTTGCCCGGGTTTATGGTTAAGAACTAATAATCAATGCAGAGTATACAGAAACACTTTAAGTACGAAAAAGTTGCAAGTTATTTGATTCAATTCAACGTTGTTCAGGTTTCTGATTCAATATTGATAAGAAAATTATATTTGAGTGTTAATCATTCAACCTTCTATTACATAACAATCCTGTATTAACACAATATATGAAATTTAGCAAAGATTCTTTTAACAAAAAAATTTCAAATTATGACAGTGAAGAGGGTAGCTATGAAAAAAAGGAATTTCTCCATGAAGGCCCAGGTGGACTTTATTTGGATCATGCATCACATTTTCTTGCAAATAAGTAAGGTTGTCTTCACTGGCACAATGCGATTAAATAATTAAGGGTAAACATTTGGGCCAGGGGAATTTCCTGTTGAAGAATTTCAGCTTGCGATTTCAACACCAGAGAAGACCCATCGCAGACATAAGACTTTGCATTTCTAGTAAAAGATATGTACACCAGGAGTGAGTTGAGCTCCATGTCAAAGATAATGAACTTTTTGAGAGCAAATCTTGGGAATTTGATACGTGCCTTCCGTTAAAAACGCTAATTTTTGAAACTAAACATTTTTTTAATTATTGAGTAACTTTCAGAATTTGTCAAAATTTTGCTGTTAAATGTCTAATTTAGGAACTCTTTGGTCCATATTTGAAATTCGACAGTAGGGAAACAAAACTTCATTCATTTCTGTATTCTTGGGCTCAAGTCTGGAACACATACTTGGGTTATTAGTAATTTTAAAGTCCAAATTAAAATTTGTCTACACTCAATCCCGTGTTATTCAAATGGAAAAAATTAGAAGAGAAAATATTTAAAAAAAATAAAAATGGTCAATCAAATTGGTTTAAAAAT
Organism: Tanypteryx hageni; assembly: GCA_028673005.1. Classification (NCBI taxonomy): domain Eukaryota; kingdom Metazoa; phylum Arthropoda; class Insecta; order Odonata; family Petaluridae; genus Tanypteryx; species Tanypteryx hageni. The sequence goes on from CM054117.1 coordinate 62,447,045, forward strand.
CCTACTACACCACCTTTCTCTGCATTGCGATTAAAATGATACCTTTCTCTTGCTTCTATGTTCTGTAGTTCTCGAGTTATAGAATCACACCCATACATACAAACACTTTTATAGATATATAAGATGTAGAATTATGATGTGTAATACAAAGCTAACTTTGCTATTAAATCTCTCATTTAAACAATAACCTCACCTTCATATGGTATCCCTGTTATAAAACAAATTAGGCTCTATTGACCAAATGGCAGTATAACCACAGGAAAACTGAAAAAATGGGCTAATTTTATCCATGTTCATGGATACATACATTGTTATACAAATGTTTTCTTGGTAGTTTATAATCAGTAAAATATACACATTGTAGTTAACCTTTTCACTTGTGTTAGGTCTGAGTGTAGGTATCAAAATATAAAATAAATGTTAGCAATTACTTTTTCAAAGCAAATATTGAAATAAAACTTGAATTTATTTTAAATAAAAAGTCATATACATCACAGCAGCAATTTAAGGGGATTTAATCATTAAACCCAAGTAAAATAGGAGTAAAAAAAACAAGTGCAAAAGGTTAAATGCTTTACTGCAATTTGTAATTCTAAAACTCAATATTTAAAGCCTAGGGAAGTCAATAAAACCCAAAAATACTTCACTCTCGATCTGAAAAAACGTATGAGCAGACTAAAATATATTCTTACCTTTGGGTATTTTTCCTTTGCCAAGAGAGTAAGGCAATTTTTCAGTAATGTCTGAATTGTAGCTTGTTGCCTTTTATTCTGTTTTGGTTGTTTCATATTTCTAGCAACACTAAAAAAAACAAATGAATTGTGTAAAGATAATAAATATATTTACAAGTTTTGTCAATATGGTTTCTCAATTAATCAATGTTATTTTTTGGGATAAAAACCTTTTAACTTGAGGGAATATAAAATCCATTTTTTTTACTTCCTTAGGCAGGGAGAAAAAATATTTATTTTGACCATACCATGCTTAAGCTATGCAATGAAATACAGTAGGGTCTCCAAGTATGCGAGAGATAGGTTCCCGGTACCCCGCCTAAGTGCGAATTCACGCAAGTTGTGATTCCCCTATATAAAACTACTGTACATATACTAAGGCAAAACTACGCAAACTCCTATAAACCATGTATGCTGATGCATTTTCTTCCACTGCTTTGTGTATTTCCCTTTCACAAATTTTAATAGAAGACATGGAAGATTCGTTCATGTTGAACCACCATGCAACCTCCGAGTTTGAGATGCCACTTCTTAACAAATCCAAAATCTTGACCTTTTCTCCAGAAGTTCTCACATTATGAGCTTTCTTCTTCTTCTCACTTTTGACACCACTGATACCACCACTAATTTCCCTCTTAAGGCCCATGATTATGGTAAAATTCACAAAAAAAAATCAGGGGGTCAGTCGCGTATGAGCAGGGTCACGTACTCTGAGTTTGCATACATTGAGACCCTACTGTAATGCTAAATCAGCCGGTACAAACCCACGGCCTTGAAAAATATTTCGTTTAGGACCTTCCAGGCTCAATGGTTCCTTGGACTCAACCAATGATGGACTCGGAGGATTTTGTTCCGGACTCAATGGTTCCTCGGACTCCACTCGGATTCGGAAATTTTGTCCTTTGGACTCACAATTATTTCTCTTGAACTAAAAGCCATTGGCCCGAAATTCCGAAAAGGTATTCTTATGTTGACCTAAACTCTCCACTGGTAGAAGATGAACCGAATCTGTGAGTTATAGTCCATAGCCTCTCCTTGTCAGAGAACGAAATCGGACATGTGTAGAAGTGTATTTCATACTGTAGTGATGTCTCTGTTCTTTTCGCAGTGCAACAAAATGTTTTATATTGTTTATTGGGATTGCAAGATTTGACTTCTGTACTTCGAAATGATTGTGAATAAAGGGATATTATGGGTGCATGGGATATTAACAGAAGAGAAACAACCACACAACAACATAATTTGTAATAATTTTATAATACTGGGTTGTTTTGGAGGAAAAATATATCGACAAAGATTTTTACCATTCTTCCACAAAAACTTTAATAATATAATAATTTATTAAGAATTAATTTTAATTCTAAAATTTTTTAAATTCTTCCACCAAAGGTTTTAACCATTTGAAACACGAAAGATAAAAATATAGGAGAGATATCAGCAATGAAAAGGATTGCGTTAGCCTTGCTAAAAACAGGCATTTTTCTGCTTCATACCAATAAATGGAGTGCAAAAGAAGTGGAATTTGGAAGATGTTTTCGGAGTTTTTCAGAATGAAACTAAACACTATCTAGTTTAATTTAGTTACATAGCAATTACCCAATACAGTGATTTAGATTACTTAGTCGATTTTTAAAAAGTTCATTCAAAAATTTCGGGGGGTTCTGACCCCAATATCCCCCTTCACCATATGCCCATGTCGTTTAGTATTGCCATTAACATTTGTTATTAATAAAATTATTAGTCAAAAAATCATGACAACAAACAGTTTTCCAACAACCAGCACAGGAAATCCTACATTTAATCAAGTTTATACGTGCACCAATGGAACGAATCCTTCGTATCGTTCCGGCTGATGAACGATACGAAAAGGAACGAATCCACAAAAAGAATGACAATGCCATGCATAGTACCTTTTTTTAATACGAGCTTAGAACGTTCCAAAAATTTTTAAATACTTTTTAATTTTCCATAAAAATGCATGGACAGTATAACAACAAAAGGCTATGGAGCCAGATAGCTGAATGGCTAATAATTAAACTTTTGAAGAAGAGCATCTTAGATTAGAAAACAGCTATCCCAGTTTACAAAAGTTAATAAAATAAATTAATTAAAAAATACAAAAACGGAAAAATAAATATTAAAAATTTAGAGACTGAAAATGTTATGAGGTCATTATTTTTAAAATCTCCCTGATAACCTTTTATCACCTTCCGTTCACAACCCAAATTTTGGGAAATGTTGCCAATTAAAGAATCGAGTTAAAAAGTTCCATGTTGCTGAAAATGCACATTTTCACAGTGTGAACACATTATCAGTAAAGAAAAAGACAAGTGAGGGAAGAATTGCAGACCAAACTATATTAGTTGCTTTCGTTCTTGTTTTAGGATTATGACATCACCGTAAGATTACATCTTCAGTTGAGATCAACGGCTCCATAAAACAATCTATAAATTCCCTTTAAAAGCATTATATCAATGATATATAATAATCTATTTCCCATTTAAAAGCAGTGGACTTTTTGCCATGGTAGTTGATATTTCCCATTGATAAAAAACGAAAATTTTCCTCCCTTTTTCAATTAAAAACAATTGTTCACTCTCATTTGACAGATTTGAATTAAGTTTTCTAAAAATATAAACTCCATCTTTCAACTATAGAACTGTTCATGTTTCAAGCTCCTATCTTAATTTTAATTAATTTAAAAATGCAAATTTGTGATGCCCTGCACCGATATCGTTTTTCTTATGGGGTAGAAATGAAACACAAGGGTCAGAAAAAGATACTGATATTGCTCCACAGCAGCTTATCCGAGATCCACCAAATTTTCCTCATTTCTAATCCTCAAATAGACCAGTTTATCCAGAAAATTTGAGTTTTCTGAGCTGCAGGATTCTAGAAATATTGCTTGAACAGATGGACAGACAAATCGAACACTTAAGTGATTTTAATGAGAAAAAGTGCTAAAAATTATTTGGGTAGCTGAAAATATTCTCCGTGCTAATGACAACAACAATGTTAAAATGAGCATATAGGACAGAGCTTATCAACCTTTTTGGAGGTACAGAACCCTTTAGCAACTGGACAGTGCTTTGTGGAACCCCATAATGCTCTTCACACAAAAATATCTAAAGAATAAAATATAATAACAAAGTAAACACACAGGAAGATGGTTAAACTTTACTCTAATGACTCCTAAAATACTAGCATAAATGACATCAAAATTTATGAATAAAAACAAAACAAAAAAGGCATATAACGAAGATGATATTTTAATGTTTGATTATCTGTTAAACAAAAATATAATAACATGCCATCTAACAGCCCAAAATGTTTAGCTGGTAAAATTAAATTCCAAAAAGATTAAAAAATAATAAAATGTATGACAAAAAATTGAAGAAAAAGAACAATTATAAAAATGAATCGTGTATTTAAAATAGTAACTTAAAGATACGTGAAATAGTTGAATTGGGTATTTTATGGTGCACCAGAACTAAGTTCAAAACTGATAAATAATAAATAAATTTTGTTACATTTTATTTCATATCTAAAGAAATGAAAAATACATTATATTTACCATACTTCCGGGCTCACAGTGTACTTTGTACACGGCATATTTTTTACACTCTTGCGTTTGAAGGAATTATTGGTTTATTTTTATCAAAATGATGTTTTATTTCTCATAACTATTACTCACAATGGTAATTCTTGATTAAACATAAATTAAGTTCCAATTAAAAATAATTTAATATTATATCAAACAAATTTTAGTATCCGTTACAAAATTACTATTATTAATCTGAAGTGCTGTGTTCAGCATTAAATGTATCACAAATATACGTCGCCTTGACATGCTTCTTGCAAGAAAATTGACTGCATGAATCACATTTAACGGATGTGTCTAATATGTGATGATAGAGCAGCACTTTGAAAAATGACACCTTTATCAAAAAAGTAAACAAAAACAACAAAATGAGATTTAAATAATACACGAAGATCAAGAAGGATTAGGCATGTTCACTTTTGCCCAATTCGAATTAATGAAATTGGTTATTGTATACACAGCTGCGTCTGTTCGAAGAACGAAAATAATGCAAAGACAGACTAGCACGACCAGGCGCATGGCGTATTCTGTACGTCAGATATGACCTCCACTATTATCGCTCCGATTATAAACGTTTCTACGGCTCTTTGAATTGTGACGCTTTTTTCAATTGGAAGTCAGAATGACACTGAAGGAATACACAAAGTTTTGATGATGTAAGACACAGTGTTGTCACATTGAAATTAGTAAAATTGGCATACTTTAAACACCAGCTTGTGGGCTGAAGTGAAAGACAACTAAATAGATATAATAAAGTAATTTTAACGTTGCAGCAAAATTTATTGATAAAACAAAAAAATTAAATCTGGTGTATTTTGGGGAGGCAGGGGTCAAAATTGGAAAATGTTGGGTTGACACAGAGTCATTCTTCCCCAGCTAATGAAAGTCTGTCACAGCACCATACACCGGTGTGCCCAACAGGAACTTTAACAGTCACTAAATTCTACAAGTCTCCAGTATGTGATACTATATAAATTTATTTATATCAACCCATGTTAAAATTTAATTGCCATAAAAAACCATATATAAATTAGAAGTGAATTGTTTCTGTTGACATTTGCTACAAAGGTGATTAAACCACATCCTTTCTGTTATACATATGTACATGTACATGTTTTCGCAGAATCCCTGGACCTCTTCCACGGAGCCCAGGTTGAGAAGCACTGATATAGGACACCAAAATACATTCATAGCTTTATTACTGTTTAGGAGGTTTAAATTAAAACTCGAATTTAAAGCCACAAATGGTATATAAATTAGTAAACTTTGAAGTTGTTCCTATGAGAGAATTTTATCAAAAAGACCCATACATTCAATTACTACTTTTGAAAAATAGCTTCAGAGAAAAGAAAATGAACCAAAATCAAACGTCAAACATGATAAAAGGACAAAATGATAGGGTGGCAGTAAGAAGCAGATTAAATGCACACCTGTATAGAAGCATACCAACAGGTACAGTGAAAGGATTTTGACCTCTGTCATCCATCACATCAGTACACAATGATGTTAAATCATACAACTTCACAATATCATCATCTCTACCTGTTGGCAAAATAAAAGAGCAATACATCATTATCTTTATCAATGCTACAAGTAATGAAGATATTTCAGATTTGCTTGCATTTATTTGATAATAATACTAGAAAGCATTTGTCATTATTTTGAGGTGTATTAAGTAGTAAATAACTTTTATAACAAAAATTAAGGTGATTTTCAACTGCGCTGACAAAGAGATAAAGTTTGGAGAAAATAAATAATAATAATGAAATTAAAAAGACAGCAATTAGTGATAAGCAGGACATACAGAATAACAATGAAAGAGCAAATAATAAAAGCTTTTAATTATAAGTGGCTGATTTACAAAATTAAATATATTTTCGGGCTATAAAACTAAATGTTAAAGATAACATACCTCTGAAAAGCCAATATGTGTGACCAGCTTTAGTGGCATTAGATTTCAGAAAGGAAAGAATGTTCTGGGCAACATCACGAATTAGTTTTGGAGAGAATTTTGAATTTGGAAGATGAGGCAAATCTTCAGTCTTGATTAATTCATATCTTTGGACTATTCCAGCCAAATGATAGCACATCACGACTTCAGGAACGTTACACATCAAATTATCCAGCCAGTAGTCTATGCCAGTCAAAACATTAATGGGACGGGTCATTTCTCTGAAACAGAAGACAACAGATAAAGAGAACAAGATGATCCAAACAGAACTTATGATGCCTACTTTCCATTTAATCATTTATTTAACACTTATATTGGTTTTAATGGCTTTAAAGTCATCGCGGACATATAGCTCTTATGTGTTTCCAAATTTCATAATTTGATCACGCATATTTGTGCGGCAAAAATAACACACGTACGTATTAGAATATACCAAATCTGAGTCAAACAATAATTGCTGCTATGGCAACACTCTCATAATGAGTGATAAAAACTGCAAAAATGCCAGTATTTATGCAAAATTCTAATAAATACAATCGATTAGCAAAATTCTATGATAAAAATTAGAATTTTCATTCCAATTTCTCAGAGAACAGTACAAAACTTGCTCTGACATTACAATTCTAAGATATTTTAATGTGCAAGAGAAAATTATTCTGCACGATGGTTTTCAGATTTCCCATGTAAATCAAATGGGAAGGATAGTTCCTGGAATCGAACCCGGGACTCCAATCTTCGCAACAAAAACTATCCTTGGGAGCTCAGCCCATGTGGCAAGAGATTTCCACCAAGTTTCATGAAAATCGGTCTATTGGTTCAAAAGTTAATAGGGAGGGACGGACAGACACAATGACAAAACTATAAGCCTATTTCCAGAAAGTAGGCTAAAAATCTAGTTAAAAGATTCTCAACACCATATGGACATTATTCTTTGTTATTTTAAATTCATGTTATTTCAATCATATATATATATATATATATATATATATATATATATATATATATATATATATATATATATATATATATATATGGTAAATGCATGATACCTAATGTTTAGTAATTTGACAGCTTGAGAGTTTTGATTGTTAGCATTGCTGTAATAAAATTTGATATAATAAAAAAAATTCAGACAGCAGCCATCACTGAAGCAAATAATTTGGATGCTTATGACGAATAACATTATTTCTTTTCATAATGGAAAGTCATTTTTGCTATTAGTATAATTCAATTGAGTGTTTAGTTAAGAGAAATTACTGAAAACGAGTAAAAACAGAAAGAGAGAAAGGACTTAGGCTTTACTGTCAACTGTGACAGTACAATTATACTATTTGCATAATGAACATGCAAGATGATACAGAGATCTTCTCCGTTTTCCACACATTTTTCAGGTAAAGAAGATGCAATATACAGGCTACAATAACTCATTCACTGCCAAGGACAGCTATCTTCATCTTTCACAGCCCTCTATAACATTACTGCATATGACCAGAATCATCTTCCTGCAGGTTGCATTGTTAATAACTTAGAGAAAATGTTTTCTGAGTGGAATTGCATCCTGTTATTGTGATATACTCTTAGTGTACAATTGAGGATGTTGCTAGGTTACTTTATCTCTTTAAATAATGAGCTAAGAAATTCGGTCACACTCAACTAATATGAACTATTTATGACTGACTGTAATGCCATTTTTAACAAACTTCAAGTACGTAGAAGATTGAAATTTGGTAGAAATGTTCGATTCTTATAATAAAAGCTATTTACAAAAGAAAATCCACAAAAAAGATTTGGGTTCGACTCCAGTAGATAATTTCTGTTTCCCATAAGGTAACACATAAAAATCGATATTTCGACTTACAGGCTTTTACTCTTTTGGGAATTAAAATTAGAAAGAATTGACCTACGATGTTCGGACCTGAACCGTAATTTTAAAAATAAATAACATTTCTTAGTCTTATCGTCACATTTTGCCCACTATTCGAAATCACTTAAGTTATACATTTAAATCATATTTATTGGAAAAATTGAAGCTTTTTAATGACATTTTGCCTTGCCGAACATCTCATTGTTAAACCTTGAGATTTTATTGTCATCTCAATCTATATACTATATACATAAAAAAAGCATGCTTTGAATGCTTTAATAGGAGAGAGAGAGAGAGAGAGAGAGAGAGAGAGAGAGAGGGGAGAGAGACAGGAGGACAGAGAGGGAGTGAGAGAGAAGACAGAAAGGAAGACAGAGGAGGGAAAGAGATATTGATTTTGTTCCTTATTAGGGCGAGATTGAGACTAGGAAGTCTATTTTCCAGAGAAGGAGAGAGAGGGAAGAAAAGATAGTCAGGAAGACAGTAATAAAGAGAGAGAGAGGGAGACAGAGAAGGAGGGAGAGGAGGAGAGATAGATAATGGTCTTTATTAGGGTGAGATTGAGACTAGGAAGTCTACTTTTCTAGAGAAGGAGAGAGGGGAAGGGAGGGAGGATGGGAGAAAGGAAGAGAGAAAAGGAGGAAGAATGAGAAGTGTCTTAAATTTAAAACTTAATCCATGCAAACCGGTCATATCTGATGGATAATAAGGTTAGTATAGTAATAATATTTATGGTAAATTTGGCACTCAATGATTAAAACATGCAATAAAATTTGTAAAAACCTTGGCAGATATAATTCAATTTTTGTAACTGCATTAATTTTGAACTCAAGATTAGGATGCACTCACCTTAGTCTAAGGCTAATGCATGGATGGGTGCTGCCTCCAAATATGGGCATATCTGTGCCAATTAGCATCTGAATGTCTTCAAATGTCCACACAACATTGCGTGTAAAATTGTGATTTGAAACGGCATCAGGTACTGCTTCTTCTTCCCTGGGTTCTGGCAGTGGAGGATACTCCTAAGGTATAAAAATTAAATCCTCAGTTAAACTTGATGATTCATTAAAAGGAATAACTTTAAGCAAGACAATGAATTTAACCCTCTGTTACTTGATTCCGTATAAGGCAAAAATCAGTCAAATCTTTTTTTGGTGGAAATCACAATAATTCATTCATTACTATTAAAGTTGATAATGTTGAAAAGATACTGGTCAATGATATATAGACTTGATTGTTCCATTACTTACAGAGGAGGGTACAGCTACAGGATCTGAGGTTTGTCGAGGCCCTTTGATTTTCTCATAATTTGCTTCATTTACATCAACTCCCTTGTGCTCTGGAGTCTCCATGGAGTCATCAGCCAAACTTCGGTACAGAAATTTAGACACTAAACTTCGTTGCTGAAGGGCACCCCTAGTCCTGTTCTTTTGAAATAGCCCCTTCTCCTGACAGCCAATATGAAAAACCTCAATATCAGTCGATTACTACTGCAACAGTTTAAATAAACATCACCATAGCCCATTAAAATCTTGCACATATGAACAAAATCGAAGTTAATCATTACCATAAATACCCGTGTATAATGCGCTTTTTTTCGAAATATTCGAGTTAAAAATTAGGATGCGTGTTATGCGAGGGTACATAATCTTCATATTTTTATTTAACCCCATATTTCCACAATTTCGGCAGATTAATTACTGCCTGGGTATCCTCATAATTTTATTGGTGATTTTTACGAAAAGTAAGATAGATAATAGTTAAAATTTATTAACTAATTCTATAAAAATACATTAATTAGATATGAAAAGAATGAATTCAGTATTTATTCATTTTAAAAGCCAAGAAATTCTTCGTCACTGGACCATTCTTCTTCGATGTTGCTTTCGGAATCATAATCTTACGCATGACGTCACCCTACACTGACGCCCGGCCTGGTGGTGAGGTACTGGTACTACTTACAATTAGAAACAATGGCAGCTGATGCCTTCGAGTACACTGGGAGTTGATGCTTCTTGTAGAACTAAATCAAGTTATCGTTCCCTACTTTTCTCTCAGCATTCATACGTGGTTTATTCTTGATTCTTAGAGTATGTAGTTAATTATGGTTATTTGCTATCATTTTTACGTGCACCAGAGTGTTCTAATAAGGTTAAAACTGAAGGTTGTGTGAACCCGTCCACCTCAGGGGTGACTAAAACGTATGTAAAAAAACTTTGACATAGGATTAGCGTCATTCCTTCAATTTATTAGCTCAAACAATGCCATATGCCATACTATGAAATTAATATAATTGTATTGTTGTGAATATCTTAATATCACCTTGTAAGTAAACAGAGTATGTAATGATTGAGTTAGCTGACGTTCTTTTGGAATATTATTCGAAAATTTCATTTCGCACTTTCGTTATGTTACCAATACATAATACCAATAATTCAATCATTGCTTTAAACCACGTTACACTATCTACTTTATTCTGGAATGGTAACGCTAAAAAAAATCTGTTTGTGCTTTACGCGGGTATATAGAAAAATCATAGATTACGAGGCTGAAAACCCCCATGCGCGTTATACGAGGGTGCGCATTATACGCGGGTATTTATGGTCATAGAATCCCACAATAAATCTTAAATAGCTAGTGTTTAATTTTTATTGACATGGAAACAAACTTTAACAAAAAATGTATGCAACTATAGGCCAAAAATAAGTTTTATGAGATTGTACTTCCCAAGGCATCAAAGAGTCAATTCAAAAATAAATACGCGAGCTGCCTTTGGTGTGAAGTTGAATGAAAAATTTAAGCACCTTATACACAAAAAATTAATAAGTTAATACTGGTGGTAGTACACACCCACACACACATCTATCCGGTTTATGCAAAACTAATTTTCTCCCGGGACCAAAGTATTATGCATGCGAGTTTGCGGGAAAAATAATTCCGTGCCAGGGACTCACATGCAAGCACAAACACACACACACAACGATGACATCATTGATATCGAAATGTGCATTTAGGGTTATAAATAAATACTAGTGTAGTTGTCTGGTTTTCTGTTTATGTGTTTGTGGATGAGTCCATGGCTTGGAATTATTTTTTCCACAAACTCACATGCATGATACTTCAGTATACCAGAATATACTTATTATTTTTTTGTGTATAAGGTGCTTAAATTTTTTATTTATCAAAGAGTCAGTTGATGATATCTCAAGGGGAAAAGGAGTCGAGTATGAATGAAGAAAAGACAATGGTACATCCAAAATAATCATCAGATTAATCATATTTATAAATCAAAGGTTTAAATTCTCCAGATACTCCCATGTCTTAAAGAATGATTACAGCTAACTTTCGCTCAATGAATATTCGTTGAACGAATGTTCGCTTGAACGAATGAATTGAATTTTATAGCTTTGCATTTCGCTGAAAATTCTGTCCACTTTAATGAACTAAATAACATGTATCCAACTCAGATCAAGGAAACTCAGATGTTTACGAAAGCTCTTTGGGTCGCAAAGATCGTCTTGTTTACCCATGGATTCTTCATGTGACCACTTTATCACGCATTTTTCCTATCGCCTGCATTTCTTGAGAGGCTTAATATGACGACAACGAACATGCTGTTTGTTACTTAAAATATATTTACAAATATCCACTTAGACTTGAAGGGCCTCTTGTGTACCAATAGGGAGGAAGTGCACTACGCAGTCTTTCCCACAGCCATTCTGTGCTTCAGTCTGTGACTTGAATTGAGTGTTAAGTTGAATGTTAAGTCGCATTCATTTTCTCACGGTTCATACATAATCGTTATATCACAAGGATTTGTTTTCAAGCCATTGCCATGGCCACATTTATCGTACTTGCTCGTACTTTTCTCATAACTGTTCAACTTTTTGTTAATTATTATCCTGGAGATGTTTAAATCATGAGAAGGTTTTAATTCTTCATTGATGGTGTGGGGAGGTTCTGTTTTTCATCCAAAAGTTGAATTTTCTCATACCGTACATACTTCTATGTTCGATTGTTGTTACTTCGGTTTTCAATTTGATCTAATATTGTAGGTGCTTTACCAGACATTTTCATAGCTAAGAATTATAAATTCAAGAATAAAAAATCTTTTGTCTGGAACACACCTGGAATTTTAACGGGAAAGTCAATGGAAAAATCACGATTGTTCAACGAATTTCCATTTTACGAATGCTTTTCAGGAACGCATGTAGTTCATTAAACGAGAGCTGCCTGTAATTATATTATTTGAAAACCAAATAAATGTACTTTTATTGCAAAAGTATAAGTAGCACCAATCCTCTCCGATACACTTTTGTTCATCATGAGTGACTGCTATGTTATCAATATTTCAGTTTATTTCCACCCAATGCCTGTATCCTAAGAAGAAAGATTCCATTAATCTTCTGGGCCTTTAATGCTGTTACATTTGTACATTTTCTTATTTCTGTATCATTTTCTAAAACAATACCAGAATCACATCCCTGTAGATTCCATCAAGGAAAATGATCTGTACCTATTGATATTTGCAGCATGAAAAACACTGGTGGTTTTGAAATATCAAATACATACAAATTGTTACAAAATGCACCTTGGGATAAAAGAGAGAAAATGACTGATACTATTTTAGAATAAGATATAAACACTAAAAGAAAAAAAGATTAATTTAAGAAACAAAAATAGTCAATCTTCAAGATATACCAATCACTTTTATAACAGTTGAAATTTTATTTTATACTTAAAGAGTCAATATTCACAGTAGTCAAGATTAACAAATCAACAGAGTACAAAGGTTTCATAAGATGATGTATTGATTTTATTTTAATAAGCAAAACAAATAATATATCTTTACATAGTTATTAGTTAGAATATTTAGAGAAAAGAATTTTAAAATCAATTACCTTTCCATACCAAGCATTTATGATATTGCATAGGTACAGTCTGTGGTGCAGCCAGGAATTTATTTGGGGGACAAATAATATGACATTTTTTCACAAGGGATTACCCTTCTATTTTCCTTTATAATTTCCAATAATAACTCATGAAAATTGTTATAAAATTAAAAAATCATGTCATTTAATAAATATAGGTATTTATTTTCAAGTTAAAGTTGAAATTATTGCAAGAGCATCTGCCCCAATTATTAGCATTATTGGGAGAGGGTAAGTAACTACTCAGCTTACCCCCTTCCCCCTTTGACACACCACTGGATGTAATATTACTGCCCCAAAGATAAAATTTCAATTTCAAAGATGTTTGCATCAGTAAAATAATATAAAAGAGCAAAAAACTATTGAATGGTATAAATTTTTCATACCTTATCATCAAGAGAGGCGAGAACATGATTGAAAAAAAATTTCTTCAACCATTCCCATTCCTTTTTAGCTGTGATTAACAGGTGCTTGTGTATATCAAATTCATCAATAAGGAGCGTATTTTCTACCCTATGTACCATCATGCTAACCTGAAGGAATAATAAATATTATTATAAATTTAATGTATTTTAAAAAGAATCCTGAAAAACGTTTGCATAAATTTCATCATTAGCCTCATACTATAGTGTTTACTTACTGGGCCTCGACTATATGGTATCTTCAACAATTTTTTTATATTTTCTGCATCAGAAACCACATCGACTTCACCAACACAGTCTGGAAACATATGGGCCATTTTGAAACTGTTAATAAAAATTCAATGGCTTGTGGATTAGTTAATAGATGACAAAACAATTAATAAAATTCTATTAACTTTTGCTATATTTTCATTTTATACGATATTTTTCTTTTGATAAAATTTATATAATTAAGCAATCAGTCAATATTTTGTAAGAATACAGACCAAGCAATACATTTTATTGCTCAGTATCTTACCTATAAGTAGTATCTTACCTATAAGTAATCTTATGTAATTAGTTGCAAAAATCCTACAAATAACAAATTTCAATGAAATTTTTTAAAAGGCCATCTTGGTCACGTCAAATGGTGAGAAAGTTTCTTTTATATATAATATATATTTTTATATATTTATTTTAACCTCTTGCACGCTCACCTTCTTCAAAGGAAAAGCTCATCAAAGATAACACTTTAATGACGCAGAGTTAATGATAATAATAACATTAAAATAAAAGCAAAATATTTGAGAATAATCACCGGCAAATTATAGTTTCTTTTATTCTGAACATCATGAACATAAAAATTAAAAAGTAGCTTTCCTAATCAATCATTATTAATGATTTTTGGCTTTTTTGTAAAAGTTATAAAGTTAATAAATAGATGTGTTAAAAAGGGATTTTCCGAACAACGTAATTAACCTAAAAGCATACCATATATGCCAGAAAATACAACCTACATATATAACAAACGGTGACTTTTAGAAAAATCCATTTGCTAACTTAAATAATAAATCTAACTTCATCACCCACCTAGAAAACCCAGTTGAATGCGATGGAAGATAATGTAATCCATACGGTTCCGCTGCGCTACTGAGCCAATTCGAGGGAGGCATATTGAGATCGGTATTACATTGCAACTTAGCAAAATGAGCCGGCGACTGTGAAGCAGAATACTTTACCACAGCAGTGGATTTTATCGGATGTAAATAAGTTTCCATGGATGGGCTTTCAACATCTGTAGCCATTATGTCTCCCTCCTGCAATAATTGAATGGATAAACGGGTTTTAATATCTCCTTTCTTTATAACGCATATAAAGTTCTAAAACTTCTTTAATAAAATAATATTTACTCACATTTTGGCTTGTGTCATCCTCCACTTCTTGCTGATTCGTATCCTTTTCTGGGTCGTGTGCTTCTTTATGTTCCATTTCTATAACTGGTTACATAGAAATTTTTTTATAATAAATCAAAATCTGTTATGAAAAAGTAATAATCTGTGTAGAATTTAGCCACCAGTGTCACTCATTTCTTTCATATCACTTTTTCTTAACTACATTGTACGGAGACCAGAAATAAATACATTCGCTTTTTGTTTCGTTCGGAATACTGCGAAGGGTAAATTTTGTTTACTCATTTGTTACTTTGTTATTTCCAGAACTTCTAGAGACATCTGGTAACGAGGTTCCCAACTATAAGAAAACAACCCTTATTGGCAGGCAACCATGACAGGCACAGTGTATGTGTATTCATTTCAATATCTCAGCGTAGTGCAATCTTGTGTTGGTACTATATCATCATTGAAACTCTGATTTAAATTCTTTTTTTTTAAATTCGAGTGGTTATGCTGCGGGATGCGACGCAATAGTGTGATTGTACAAATAGATATATTTTCTGATATGCTAGAGCTGGTGTATGGTGCAGGGGATTTCCCTTTTCTGAAAAGGAATGCTATTGAAACTCTTGTCATTTCTCATGGATATTGAAATTTCTTCTCAAGAACTGCTTGATCGGAGAGGGAAGCTATTTTACGTTGGCATGTAAGCTATTGAGTAGTTAAATTAGGATTTAATTTAATTTACGTGTTTACGTATGAAAATAATGAATTGAGTTAATAGCTCTAAAATGCTTAGTTTTAATCTCTCACAGTATTAATTAATTTTCCAGGTCATAATGCTTCATGTTTCACCCGAGACAGAGCACCATAATTCTCAATTTAAGAAAAAGTCTCTTATGTTCTTGTCAAAAATTTTTAAAAGAAAGTCAGATCCTGAAGTTTCAAGTGCTGGGAATAGAGTTAACTTTGAGGACAGTGCCTTCAGAGAAATGGACCATAATTATACTTATGAAGGTGAGTTGCCCAATTGTTGTACAAATGGAAGTTAGAATATTCTCTATTATTATTCGCAGCTTTTGATTGTATTATATTAATTGGAAATTTTTTCTACAGCCCACACCGGTTTGTCTTCATCATCCAACCTAAGAGGCTTTGGTAGTTTACATGGAGCCAAGTCTAGAAGCGCGAGTGGAGATGGATCAGGAACCGTCAGTGGTAGGGTTCCTTCAACTCTCTCCGTACAAGCTGTGGATGTGGATATTTTAGTACAGCCTTGCCTTCTAAGTATTGGAGGATCATCGGCGCCTTCAGCTTTAACGTTGACTCCTGGACGGACAAGAGACATAGACCAAGACATGGAAGCTCTCCGGCTGTCTCGTCAAGACAATCCTTTTTTACAGGCATGTTTAAGTAAAAGAAACAAATGTATGATAAAATTTTGAAAGTTCTCACTAATATTAATAATGTTTATTAGTCATTAAGCACTTTACAATGCGATAGACCTTGTCAACCTGATGAAATACTCAACATCAAAGCCTCCATCTTGTCATACAATGAAAAATGAGTTTCTGGATTTATGCCAAAAGTTAATTTAACAAAACTAAAGTGCATTTTTATTTGAATTTACTTTACCAGGTGTTGGCAAGTAGAGAAAGTCTTGCTGATTGCGCTGATGAAACAGAGTCCGATGCCACTACTCTAATGTCACAGGTTTGTGAATCTTGCTTTGGTAGATTTGTAAAATGTTAATCCACAGGGACATTTGAATACTTCTTTTTTTATAAGAAAAATTTAATTTGAAATCGTTAGAATTGTATATAATTATTATTTTTTGTTGGGAAACAAACAAATGCCTGATTTCTAGATTTACTACCACTTAAGTAATAGTAATATTTTGGCTTTGAAAATCCATGTTGATGGCAACTTTGATGTGATAATTTTCATAAATAATTCTGCATGAATTTTAACTATCAGTGCTCTTGGTTTTATTCCGTCACCCAAAATGACATGTTGACTGCTAAAAGTTCTATAAATGCATTTGTTTCTGTTTTTTTTTTAGGATGGACTTTCTAGCAGTGTAGGAGGCTTAGACGATGAAGATCCACTCACTTTGCCTGAGATACATGAACATCTCATTCGAAGTCCACCGCCAACATCCTGGCCAAAGTCACCAAATTTTAGAGTTTTTCGATTCCCGTCGCCCACACAAAATGAGGAGGACTTCAGTCCTGTGAGTGTTTACAATACGTAAAGCATGCTTCTTCCTGTATTTCACATTGATAATTCATGTGAACAGATCGTGTTAGAGATTTGCTTTGACTATTTTGGCGATTTGTTTCTAATAGGGGAATAAATGTAAAGTAGTATTGTGTATTGAGTTCCCATAGTCAAATTATGAGGGCCTGCTGATCCTAAGGATATATGACACAAGTTAGATGAGTGTTGCTTTCATATTATCCCCTACTGTAATTAAGTACTAGGGCGTCATTCTATAAATCACCGAAATGTTTTCATTAGTATGCAGATACATTTTTTATTTCTGAAAAATATTCAGAACAGACTCACTGAAGGCATTTTAAAAATAAGCAGTAACCTGACATAAATAAGTGTAACTTTATAGAATCTAGAAAATTAAAAGATACTAAAAACTACATTTTCATACTAGATATCCAATTAGATCAACCCTTGTAGAAAGAATCGCTTGGAAAAAATTCATAAACGTAATAGAATAAGCTACAAATACAAATGTTATTAGGTTTTTTAAAAATTATGTACTATTTTTAAGCATCTTTGAGGTGCTACATGTCACATTAAAATTAAAATATCATTTTTACATTACAAACCTTGTCTTTAGGATAGAACATTTGGTGGGCGTTCTCCATCCAGGCAGATTTCTCCAAGACACTCAAAGAGCCCTCCAACCGATAAAGGTCAGTTCTGATGGCAAAGCTATAGTTATTCCCATTTCCAAGTATGTTTTTATGTATTTATTTTTCCACTGTTTTGTTTAGATTCCAGCAAGGAATTTAATATTACTGAATTCTTGTTTTAGCTGGCTGTTTAATATTGTAATAATTATTGCTATAGTTTTGGTATATTATTTTTTAACACCTTTAAATATAGTAAAACAGCTGAAACTGTACTTTTAAAAATAGTAAAAATAATGTTTGAGAGTAATGAGTCACTAAGCTTGGGTAAGTGATCTTCCCAGTTTTAGAGATCAGAATTTATTTACAGGCTCACATTTTACGCCCTTTTGGTGACTACAATATCTTCTGCATTAAGGAAATATGATTTCTCCATTGAAGTCATATACTGTATCGGAAAGTGTAATTTAATCACAGTTTTTGTCAGAAAGCTTGAGGGCTGATGACTTCCATCATAGTGACCCAACAGAATATATGTGTGCTATTCACTCACTATAAATGAAAGGAGCAATGGTTAAAGCATCTTTTCTGCACTGGCTGGGCAGGCCAAAATCATTTGCACAAATGAAGTAGGTGATGTTGAACAATCACATAGCACAAACAGTATCAGGCAGAGGAACATTCAAACCATTGTGCACATTCAACTAACCTAGTATGACTCATTTTTTCCTCCTGGAATTTTTTTACATTTATAATTTTAACTTGACACATTCACTGCTACCAGCAGTACACTTGTGTTTCAGCGAGTGCCAGCCTTTGTCCAGTTCAATCCACTTAAGATGCAAATTTGCACTGGTAACATGTGGAATTGATCAAATGTAATTTCAACTCACAACGAAACAAACTACCCTTTATTGTTGAGCTATACTGTTCATCTCTTCAGAAGTTCTATTCTGAATGTTTGCGTAAATATGTGATATCATTTGATTTTCTTTAACCAAGTAGACTATACAATATAGGATGACACACAGACAGCATGACAAAATAATTTTTTTTGGACTATCTCTCACAAAATCTTGAAGTCTAATTATTTTGCAATTACAACTTTTTCTATACACCAAGTATATGGGAAAGTAATAAAAGTAAATGTTTTCACTAAAATCAGATTTTGACTTATTACTGCAATGAAATGGTAGATGCAAGCCTTTCAGGGATCATTGATGCACTACAGCAATTTTTTGCCTTGAATCACACACCAACAGTGTTTGCTAGTCCTTTTCCCTACTTTCAGGCAGGCTAAACAAATAAAGAAAAACTTTGTTTGGAAGTGTTTTCATGTCCTTTGGTGTGTTTGCTTCCTTGGTACCAAACATGTTAATAATATATACTTTTATGCCTGGAAAAATAGCTGCCATTAATAAAAAGCATGCAAAACTCAAAAACATCCATTAATTGTGATAATAATATAGTATTTAATGCACACAAGCACTGCTGCATCCAACTTGACATATTAGTGCAAGCTGTTAGATCAGTAAATGATCAAAGGAAAGGCAAAAGTTTTTGATTCTG
The DNA here is from genome assembly GCA_028673005.1 of Tanypteryx hageni. NCBI lineage: Eukaryota > Metazoa > Arthropoda > Insecta > Odonata > Petaluridae > Tanypteryx > Tanypteryx hageni. The sequence continues at coordinate 62,466,354 of CM054117.1, forward strand.
TAGTATCCAATTTCAATTTTGGTTGTTGGATGAAGGTGCCCAGTGGCTGTAAATTTGGCAATAAACTTTGCTGCAATGGATAATGAAATGGTCTATTTTCAGGAGGAATTTTCAAGTGTATGTTTTTAGATTTAGGATATTACTGGTGAGATTAGCAATATGGTCTAGAAAGAAAGTGAAAAGATATTGAATTCTTAGAAAACTAACCTTAATAGTAGACTTATCTTTCAAAATCTTGATATATTTTTAATTTTGTCACTTTTATAACTGTCACCTCTTCTGCACATAATAAAAACAATTTCTCATATGTCAATGAATTTTTTTGATCTCAGTGTAATAATGCATTATTTGAATGAACCTTCACAAATTAGTAGTTGTAAACTTTATGTATGTTCCCTCCTTCAGAAGTCTTGAGTACTGCCACATTTTCGGAGCCCGCTTCAAATAATCATTTGCATCAAGCGCCATCTGCATCTTCTGTCTGCACTCGCTTGAATGCCGTGTCTGCACGACTTAATATAACACCAAGGCCCCATCGACGACCCGTGAGTGATAGTGGCAAAGGTGAGCAGATTTACTTGTTACCAAATGACGAATGCCTCTGAGAGAGCAAAGAGGGTATTTTGTAGTTAACCCATTGGCATCGACTGATTTTAACACATCAACATGCATTTCATGAACCTATGGGCATAAAGATATATACCGTGCATTGTTTCTCATTTCATTATGTTCAAAGAAGTTTCTTTTCTTATTTAATTGCTACACTTTCATCATACAAGCTTTCATGTAGAAACAAAGTTGTTTTCCATGACAGGAACAACTCGTAATAAAGAAAATGGCATCCCATTGATATTGTGGGTAATGTTGAGGCGTTTGAGCATTATTCACAAAATTATGATAAATTATTTCTTAGCTGTGACTTGGCCATAACCAAGAATCTAAAAATAACAGAAAACAAAATAAGAGAAAACTGCTTACTATAAGCTGGAGTGTGTCAAAATAAACCATACGATAAAGTTCTGCATAAAATAATCGTTATTATGAAATAATCCATTGACCGAGATCATACTTATAGGTTATCCAATTACCATATTTACTCCTATATAAGCTGCACTTTTTGCCCGATTTTACATTTAATGCAAAATGCTTATATACTAACAAAATAAATTGGAAAAATTTGAAATATGAAGTTATCGTTAAATTTCTTCAGGACACCACTAAATGGCTCTCATGATCCAATATGCATTATGTAACAAAAATATTGCATTATTATCTATTTAAATAATGAGCTAATAAATCCGGTCATGCTGTAAAATAGCAGGTCAATCAACTGTGAGAATTACAAAAAAGCTTATAACTCAAAAACTTTCCATTCTTTTTTGATGAAACTTTCAGAAATTACATGGCAGCATTACTTTTAAATATTAAGTTGAAGTCATGGGTTCGATTACAGGAGCGTTTATTTCCTCCATTTGATTAATATGGGAATGAGTGTAGCACATTAATCATTTGCATATTAAAATTATGTAAAATCATCGTAGGAATTCAAGACTTAAAACAACAAATGCCTTAAAGAACAAAATTTCATTTTCTTGCCATCGATTTTTTAATACGCGTCGAATCAGTCCCCAAATAAGTTTTAAATGTGCGAGTCTGACTTATTTGTACATGAAAATCTTTCGTTGTTAAGGTAATTTGCATTGTTACTGCTTTTGTATAATTTCTTATGATTGACTAGGATTATAATCATGCGTTCCATCTGTTCACAAATTCACAAAATTTCAATGCTATTTTGAAGTTTAAACAATAACAATACAAACAAATAAATATTTTATTTTTCATTGATATTGTGTTAATGAGGGTTCCCAAGTCAGATATAGAGGTTGCTGAATTTTTAAAAAGATTTTGAGTATATTTTTGGCAAAACCTAAATTTTTAATTTTTGACTAAAATCAAATTAATAAGATGCATAAATTTTAATTTAATGAAACAATACCGTATCTTCCCAAATGTAAGCCGATGTCTTTTTTCAAAATCTACCGAGAAAAAATTTGGGGTTAGGGTTAAGTCTCGTAGTTACCCATAGATGGCAGCCTTTCATTGCCATCATGTTCATATGATAGTACTATATTTTTTGTAAAGTAAACATTTGGCCTACGATGAATATCAATGAATAAATAATAAAACTAGAATATTGAATTTAGCAGTACCTGTGTTTTGTTAACCGTTGTTACCTGTTCTTTCATTTCTAAATGCTATTGAATATTTTCTTTAATTTTCAGGGCTAAGCATATGTAACATTAAGAATAGTTAACAATTTGTATTTTTCATTAGCCATTAAAAGAAGTTCCTATTAGTTTTACTTGGATATTGTAGTTATTGCTATAGCCATTGTAATGTTTGTATGTATGTTAAAACCTCATTCATGGAATCTATTAAAATTGCGTACACAGATAATTACACAAAATGCGATGACGGCTTTTGATGCTAAACTGTTTGAATTTCGGTAAAACTTTACATGGAACGTGTATAATTATAAAAATGTGATTTCTTAAGGCAATGTAAATGCTACTTTCATTGGAAATAGACATGGATTAAAAATTATCTTGGCGAGGTCGCTATTGCTATATTTGAGCTTTTGTGAAAATGAAGGTGAATGAAATTATCATCACTGAATATGGAACATTATTCAACAACTTGAAATTATTAATTGGAGTAATATTTCCCAGTCTTTTCTTCAATCTCAAATAAAGTATTCTAGGCTGTGCATGCAGCATAATATCTATGAAATTTACTTTTTTTTTAAATGGTGGAAATGTTTGAGGGGTCAGCTTCTATTCGGGCAGATATGGTACTTTTGATGGACTGGAAAGTAAAATATATGAGGCGCTACCCAAAAGTTCCGGGAATTTGTTCATTAAAAAAAATACTTATGCTAAGTTCTAATTTCCACCGTCCCCTTCAAAGTAGTCCCCTTGGGCTTTTATACAGCGTTCCCAGCATTTTTTCCATAATGCGAAGCATCCTTGGAAGTCTGCAGGTGTGAGCGTGTTAAGCACCTCTTGCGATTCTGCTCGGATCTCCTCAATCGTGTCAAAACGTCGCCCTTTCAGCCGGAGTTTCATTTTGGGGAGCAGGAAAAAGTCTCGGGGCGAGGCCAGGAGAGTAGGGGGAGTTGAGGGATATCTGTCATGTTTTTGGAAGCCAGGAACTGCCTAATAACGAGTGATGTGTGGGTGTGCGCATTGTCATGGTGGAGCACCCAGTCATTGTTGCGCCACTTGTCTGGGCATTTACGTCGGATGTTCTCCCTTAGACGCTTCAAAACATCGCAGTAAAACTTTCCATTGACAGTTTGACCAGGTGGGAGGAATTCTTTGTGGACAATCCTGTCGACATAAAAAAAATGATCAGCATGGACTTGACATTGCTGCAAACTTGATGCGCTTTTTTCGGCCGTGGTGAATTTGGCGACTTCCACTGTGACGACCGCTGCTTTGTCTCTGGGTCATAACCATAAACCCAAGATTCATCACCAGTTATGACCTTGGAGATGTAGTTGGGGTCATCTCTAACTTCATTTTGAAGCTCCCTGCAGACAGCAACGCGATGGTCTTTCTGGTCGTTGCTCAGCAGTCTCGAAACAAATTTTGCAGCGATGTGTCTCATTCTCAAATCCTCCGACAAAATGCGTTGACATGTCCTGTACGACAGTCGACGATGTCACAAACGTCATGGATTGTTCGCCTTCGGTCTGCCAGGATAGCCTCATGCACTTTTGCAATGTTTTCCAGAGTTGTGCTTGTCCACTATCAACCAGAATGCTCATCGTCGACAGATGTCCGTCCATCCTTGAATCGTTTGTACCAAAGGAACGTTTTACTTTGGCTTAAAGCATCATCACCAAATACTTGTTTAAGCATTTTGTGTGTTTCTGCTGCTGTTTTGCCGAGTTTGAAGCAGAATTTGATGCAAATTCTTTGCTCCTTACCATCAGCCATTTCAGTTCGAAACGAATTCGCAGAACCACTCAAACACGATGTTACAAAAATGCACAGAACTTGCAAACACGTGCACTCAGCTAGCCACCACGTTGCACACTTATTCACTACCCAGCGGCGAGTGGCCGTACTACAAGCGGTTCACGTGCGCTATTCAAATTCCCGGAACTTTTGGGTAGCACCTTGTATATAATTTTTTTAAATATGTTCCAGAGAGTTAAAATAATTTTGGTCATATAATAGTTGTCTAGCATCATGTTTAATACATAACTATTTATTTTGTATGTAAGATTTGTATCTACCTATACCATGCTGAGAGAGATAGCTACATTTTTGAGGGGAGAGTGAAATGGGAGGGAGGATAGATAGATAGATAGATAGATAATCGTCTTTATTTGGGCGAAATTTAGATGGGAAGAAGAGAGGGTGAATAATAGGAAGGAAAGAGGGATGAAGAATGGGAAGAAGAAAAGAGGGAGAATAGGAGGGGGAGAGAGAGAATAGGAGAGGGAGAGAGAGAATAGGATAGGGAGAGAGAGAATAGGAAGGAGAGAGGTAAGGAGAAAGAATGGGAAGTACCTTAAGTTTAATACTTAATCTGCACATTACCGTCATATTTGATGGGCAATTGCGCCAGTTGCAACAAATAAAAATGGAAGGAAATAATGTCATTATCAGTGATGTAATTACAAAAATTTCAGTTTTTGTCATCGATCGAAGTAGGAATCACCAGGTGCCTGCCTGCAAGAGAGTTGCTGTAGTCTATCAGATGTCAAGGCATTGTCATAGTTGGGCCTTAAATTCTGATAATTTTATTGGGAGAGAAATTTTAGTGGAATTACTTTGGGTTTTTGGAACCCATTTTCTTTCTGCAGTTTCTTTATTTATTAAAAAAGTTTTTTTGAAGGGGAGGAGGTCTACTCATTCAAATTTACGTATCAGCCCTTGGTTGACATGTTAAAATAACTGGTTTATTAATCTTTATATATAAATCTGAAATTCTGTTTGTTTGTCCGCAATACAAATCCACACCTTTGAAGCTATCATCACGAAACTTCGCATGGGTATATAATTTTACCCAGCGGGTAACATTAGCTATATGGCAATAAAAAATAGGAAGGGCTATATTGCAAGTGCACTATACAGGACACTACACATAAGCGAAAGCACCATCGTACGGATGCTGCGTGAACTGCATGCTGTGCCTACCAACAGCAGCTGCGTGAACTATGTTTGTGCTATCGGCCGGAAGTATCAATGGACAGAAATCGAGTGAACTACTTTGCTATCTGACTTTGATAAGTCTGTAATTGTATCAAACAGAAGTTGAAAACAAGTATTTTACAGGTACATATTTATATTATTACTATAAATTGCTTTCCAATTTAAAGTATGAAATGTATCTTCACATTTCAAAGTATTTTACATACATCAGTCCATAATTTAATTTTATCAAATACTTTGCTATCTGACTTTGATAAATCTGTAATTGTATGAAACAGAAGTGGAAAAAAATTATTATTATTATAAAGGTACATATTTATATCTTAATATATAAATCTGAAATAGTTTATTTGTCCACTATACAAATCCACACTTTTGAAGATATCATCATGAAACTCCACATAGGTATATATTTTTACACAGCAGGTAACACAGGCTATATGGTGATAAAATATTTGGGAGGAGAGGTGCTTTATTCTAAGTGCATTGTACATTACACTACAATATATGTCAATGCCATCAGATGGTGGCCACATTAACAATGTTTGTGTCATCAGACACATGCCACGTGAAGTACACTTGGCTGTGGCTTTTAATGGTCCCGGGCAATCAGACAGAGCTGCATAGCACTATCAGGCGGTAACCGCGTGAACTACACTTGGCGGTGGCTTTAAATGGTCCCAGGAAATGACGAGTACTCCAAACGGAAGCCACGTGAACTACACTTGGTGTTGGCTTTAAATATTCCCAGGCAATGCTGGGTACTCCAGCTAGTATTATATAAGGCGAAGTCCTATATTAATACTCTAGCTGTACTTTCTGCATTTTCCACATGTAACATGTTTGAGTATAATACTGTGTATGTCATGACTTTCGTGTATCTATCTCTTTCAGCTGTATTGCCCTTGGTGTCCTATGATATTAAAATATTTTTGATATTTCATCAAAATATTTTGTTAATATAAATAATAATAATATTTATGTAGTCATTGACATGTAATAGTGATTATAAGTTCAGAATGTTTCAGGCCTGAGCATGTTTCTTCTCTTACTAGTAATCTCTAATTCACTACACATATTTTTGAAGTCGCCTTGTAAAAACATGGGAGTGCAGCTTATATGCAACTAAATATGGTATTTTAATTTAAAGCAATTTTTTATGATTTGATGGTTATGTATCTGATGCAATTAAAATGAGCTGGTAGGCCAACTGATCGAAAAGTAATGTGCCAGTGGCAGGGGTGGCTTGAGGTATTTTGGTGCCCTGGGCAAGAAACCACTTCAAACCATAAATTTTCATTAAGATATTTTAAAAAGAAATTTTGCATTTACTCATTGCTCTGTAAAATAATTGAAAATGAATATTAATTTCATCTAGATTCTCACCTGTTCCACGATATAAATTGATATCCAATACTTATTCATTCTTAAGTAATGTATAGATCAGCGGGGATCAAGCCTGCTTACCCTCAGAGCCATATATGATAATCTCCTTAAGTTTGATAGCCACAAGACATGCATTCTGCCCACATATGTATGAACAGTAAGCATAACTTGTATTTTATGCAGTACAGAGAGACTGTATGCCCATTAAGCATCCCCAAAAGATCATACTTGTACAGCATTATCGCATTCTGATGTATTAAACCTTTATACGCCCTTGACTGTAAATGAATAAGAGCCACACATTAAGTTAAAAGAGCCGCATGTGGCTCGTGAGCCGTGATTTGGCAACCCCTGGTATAGATAGATGATTGGGTTAGCGCCTCCAATGCTTTGGTGCCTCGGATGGCTGCCCGGCTTGCCCATAGCTTGGACCGGCCCTGGCCAGTGGGTTTCCATAGTATTTTTTTGGTTTGCATTTATTCTTGCTAATACACCTTGTTCCTTGCATAAAATTGATAAGCTGAATTCAGCTTGTTTAGAAATAAGAAACATCTCAAATAGCAATTATGGGTGTTTTCTTTTCAACATAAGAAATGTTTTTTTCTTGGCAATAGTTCTTACCAAGAAAATTGTTTGTTACCTGAAATTGACAATAATCTGTATCTTTCAGATCGATGCAGCAATCCATTTGCATTACTCAGTCCACCCCTCCTTGGTGGTCGTTGCAACCTGCACCACAATCACCACAGTCTGCACCATAATCGGCGCAGTTCCGAGGATAGTGTGTTACTTGTGGGGAGTGATGGTGAAGTTGAAGATGTAGGGAGCATCATGGACAGAGGTGACTCAGGAAATTGTGATTTTGGAAGCCAAAGTGATTCAATGGAAGTTGAAATCGAAGCGGAGGAAACTCGCCGGTTAAGGGGTGGACCTGGTCCAGCAGCCATACAGTTTTTCCAGCGTCCGTCTGCAAAACGTCTGTCGTAGTCTTAAGACATAGGTGGATTCAGGTTGTCGCATTATGGTTTCTGTCTTCAGTTATTTCGAAAATATCTTAAAGGAATTGTTGCTACCCACTTATGAAAAAGGAAATCCGAGTTAGCATCATCACAGTAATAAGTAACAGCACCAAAGTCAAAGTTAATCCAACCAAAGAAATATTAGATCTCACTCTATGTTGACCAACATAATATAGCATTTGAGAAGCTTAATTTTGTGACAAGTGAATTTAAGCATTGGATCTTTATCTCGATCACCTGCTGCATAAGTTATTGCTATAATTACTAATTTTAACTAGTCACAATTTTCAGAATGGAAGGTTTAGTGGTAGTGCTGTTATTTTTGCTCATTTACCACCCTTCCAGTTCTCTCTTAATGTGCATTAGGGTGCTCCACTTGTGTACTTAAATCTCATTTTTGAGTAGTATGTATGGACTTTCTGAAAGAGGAGCATACTAGTCCATTTGGCATTGACATTTTCGAATGCAGCCACATTCCAAAGAATTACTATATAATGCATGGCTATTCCATGTAAAATTGTATTTATATAGAGAGTTGTAAATAATATTTAATTTATTCCTTTTAAATTTTGTATTTCAACTGCATTGCACAGCTGATGTCTACTTGGGTCCATTGGTTCCATGTTATTTTTTTATGTACATTCCATGAAATATTTTAGGCTAGCAGACTTGTCAGATAAACTCGCTGGTTGTGTAATGCAATTTTAAGAGTCTCTGAGGAGTTTTTAATTGCCACCTACCTCTCGAGGTAGTCTGCCCTGTTAAGTTGTGCAAGGTGGTTTCTGGGAAAATGTTACCTAATTGTTATTAGTTCGAATTTACTGTTTTATGTAGTTCATAACGTTGTTCAAGTTTTAGGGGGAATGTGTCACTCATTTTGTATTTAGATGTTGTATTATATGATGCCTTACATGTTCAAGGAAGACAGTGTCTAGTCATAGTGATATGAACGTGATCTTTTATCTGGTTTCACCCAATTTTATTTTATCCCATGACCTGTAAAATGGCTGCTGGTATGGCCAATTAATGTTGAATATAACAAATTGTATGGCACCAAAGAATTATATAGGTTTAAATGTCATCAATCAAAAATGGTTGAGTGTAAATTCTTTTGAATTTCAAAATTTGTTAGTGAGAAATGATTATTTTCTAATGTGGGATCTATGAAATAAACCAGTTTGGAACAAGGAACCCTCTCTTAAACAATGTTGCATTTATTAAAACAAAATATATACTTCTTTAAATGTACAAAGTTTAAAAAGTGGCACCTATATTAATTAAATAAATGGAAAAAGTTGAATCGAGTGATATTATTTATGTTACCGATTCATTACTTCAAGTTTTGAATTTGCTATATTTTTACAACATTAAATTGTAAGAATGCCCAAAGATTTTAATTAGATGAAATTGAGCACTAAGTGAATATACTGATTTGAATTATTTAATATAATCTTTGGATGCATAAATACACAAACCACAATTGCCAAAACCTGAAAGGAATGCGAAAAAGTTGTAATTGTAAAAACTTTTGAATAATTTACATCTTAAAAGATATGCAAAGCAGATACCTTCAGTATGCAAAAAGTTGGATTGATCATTTAACCGTTAGTTCAGCAAAAAGGATATGAATAGATAGTTCCTTGATTTTATGTGCAGGTATCCCTTGCTTAACCCTTTTACTGTCAAGCCTTGAGATTTATACCCTGCTAGAAATGACTGTGATTTTTTGATAAATGTAAACTATTGGTAATCAATTAGTATTTAACCTATTTTTGGAGCTAGGAGGTTGAAAGCATTGAAAAAAGTTGAGAATGAATGATAATGCCATCTGTGATAAAAAGAAGTTACATCCAAATAAAAAAACCTAGATCGGTTGGCTGAATCGGCTCTTGGCAGTCTTAGAAAGGCATGCTGCATCGGACCAATCTGCTCACTGGCAGCAAAAGGCTTAATGTCATAGATGTGTTCCTGAAAAATTCAACATCAAGCGAGAGAATTTTCCCCATAAGAAATAAAATTGGAGAGGTTATGTTCTGGGTTATTTTCTTCCACCCTAAAGCTATAGAACAAATACAGATAAATTGGAAATACTAAATACAAGTTCTGCAAAATCTTTATGGGTTTTATGAGAGAATGACAGAGAAGGCCTGATATGTGTTTAGAGGCAGATCTAAGTGCATAGCTTAAGGGAGTAATAGGAAAACAAATATATTTACTGATCTATTTATGGAAAATAATGCCGTTTCATTATGATAAATATACAGTATGTTATACACTGCTTAGATATTTCCAAATTTTTCTGGAATGCCTTTAATAAAAATAAAGTAATTGAGATAATATTTTAATGAAGAATGATCATCTTCCTTAGGGGAGGTAATTACCCTATTACCCCCCATTTGTATCTGCCATTGTATGTGTTGGCCTGTTGGTTATTATTACGGCAAAATTTATTTTAATTAGAAGGGTACCATGATTTCATAAAGTTTGAAAATGGCTGATACAAACTATCGACTTCTCTTCTGTATTACATTCAGGAAACATGGACTTAACCAATGACAACCCCCACGCATAGGCTAAACTAAGATTAGGTGAATAATCACCCCCTCTTGGGGGTACCAATCCAGCCTCATAAAAACAGAATGATTTATTATTTACACTTGCTAACAATGAAGGAAGCACATTTTTGGTAAATGCCTTGAAACATTACAAAAATTTTACATAAATATTTCAAAGACCATTGTGGTGACTTCTAATACCAAATTGGATGTGATTGTGCAATGAGAGGAGTCTAAGTGTGCTGCTGCATATGATCATGTCTTCAGAAGAAAGTAATTGCTAATTACTCTGGCTTTGGATTGTTTCTCTGTGTTAATCATTGCCTGAAAGGGTGTTATAAAATAAAATTAACAAAACGAGAAAGTACTTTCAATAAAAACTGCTACCTAATTTCCACAAATGAATGAGAGAAACAACCGGATTCAGTGAATAATCAACATCATCAGGTAACAAGCATACAAAAAAAGGCAATATATACCGACAAGAGAGGTGAGAATATGGGGCGAGTTTGAGGAAGTCCTGAACAGAAGATAGAGAGCACTATGGGGGTGGAAGAGGTTGAACATTGTTTCAGGGAAACACTACTAGAAGTGGAAGGAAGCACGGACATGAGTAGCATGGAATAAGAGGGAAACTGGTGATCGTTAACTAAAAGTATCTCAGGATTAATTTTGTTGTGTATAATTTCCATTTTCTCAAGGACATTTAATCTGGGACCTTTTTCCGCTAAATGGAAAATTTTGGGAGTCAAGGAGGAAGAATGATTGCAGATGAGTAAATGTTTTGCAAAATGAGAATTGAAAGACTGGATATAAAACACCTAGTGTTCATTAGCTCTGATTTGAGAATTAGCAAAAGTTTTTATTAAAAATACCTTCTTGTATTGTTAATTCTATTTGATTATGGAATTCCACAAAGTCTCAGCCTCATCCATTAACTTTGCTGTTATGAAACCTTAAGAAAAAGTGTGTGTTAAACTAATAAATTAAGTCCTTACTAAGCGGGAGCTAAGGGGGGCTTGGGTGCCCTCTAGCCTTCCACTAGTTTTGCATATGCCGCCACAGTTACAGCGGTTGCAGATTATTACACCATGCATGCATCCTGTAAGCATAATCTCTTGCCTTCTTAAGTAAAAAGGTCTAAAGTGAGGGATACCTCTACAGGTAGTTTCCGCTTAACACAAGAGATACGTTCCTAAAAAGTGTCATGCCTTTCATTCTAGTGACATGATACAGTAGAATTCCTCTAATCTAGCATTTAAAATTTTCAGAATTTTCCTAATATAAGATGCAATGAGTGCATTTATTATTATACACCCAAAAATAATAGCTCTTCTACTAATTGAAGAATGAATTTTAGTTGGCATCTTGCTGATGATTTTATGAGAAAAGATAGCAGTATTAGGTTGTCTACAACTCAATGAAAACTTACCCAATGAAGAGTGGAGGTTGGTGCTAACATAAAAAAAAATCACTCTGCCAGTGTTCACTCAACAAAGAGAGACTATTATTCCCCCAGTCTCTTGCTCTCAGGATCCTACCCAATTGCTGACTTTGCCTTTCATATCTTGGGTCAACTAGAACAATTATTAACTTGGCTGTTATTCAAAGCATGAGTCTGCATAAAATGTTTAATGTTTCATTGATTCCAATTAATTAGTGATGACACTTCATTTAGCATTGTTTTGATCTGAGGCCAAGGGCTGCATATTGGGAGGCTTTGGTCTAAAATATAAATGGAAACAGAAAACTTAAAAAAAATAAAATGAATTGTTATTGGCTACTCCACAGCAATAAGATTTATTCCATAAAACTTTGAGAGAAATTAACTAACTAAATTAGCTGGACCCATATTTACTGTTTAAAAAGTATTACTATCAGGGAGCAGTAAAAGATTTTAATTTACTTGAAAATTGTTGTAATTTTTTGCATATTTATTTTCTTTTAGATAAAATTTACTTGAAAGTATTCTTAAAACTGAGATCATTTACAGTGAATAACACAGCATTAAGAAAAAAGCCTTAAAATATGACAGTATAGCATAAATATAACAAAAATTGAAAATCATAGAGTAATAAATAACGGAGAAAAATAATACACCGACGGAAACAGAAAAGGCTACTATGAGGAGTGGGTGTTAGGTGAAGATAGTACATTCTTGGTGTGAACCTAAATAGTAAGACAACACTCTTAATAGATTGCAATTGGAAAATATTAAGTAGCCAAGTGGAGTAGGAGATAATATTTAGTTCCCAATTTCTGTTTTGTCATTTGTAAGTCTTAAATAAATTGAGGTTAATGAATGATATTCAATCACAGAGTGACAACAATTCCAGTAGGTTAGAATGTGTATTAAAGAAGAATCATAAACAGAGGGAACATGATAATTATTATAGAGAAGAAAATTCAGAGGCCTCTGGAGAAGATTTTAGAGTAGTGGGAGCAGTAATCATTATGTGAGCATCATTAAAGAAGAGGTATGACGCAGTCAATGAAGAAGGCTCTAAAGGCAGCAATATTGGAGAGATAAGACCAATTAAGCATGTAAGGAAACCTTTTGAATACGGACAGAGGATAGTGATCAAAGATCACACCAAGGGGTCCATTCTTTAGCAACAATTGCGATTGCATGGCCTACAACAGGCATTAGAATTAAAATTTTTTAATGAGGGCCACAGTTGGCAAAATAGAATTAATCTAGAAGATTGGACGACTGTTTTGCCATAAAAAAATAATTTAGAAAATGCATTGTTATTCCTCAATAACTATTTGAGTCGTCTAGTTTCAAAACTAGATAAGTCCAATAATTCGCAAAAACATTTTTTTACAAGTTCAAAGTCCCTTCTTTCTACCCACAAAGTTTTGCAAATCAAAACCAGCCAAGTCCATTAGTTCCTGAAAGGTCAAGCAGTCGTGTTTTATAAATACAATCTTTCTATTGTTGCAGGAGACTAAAAAAAATAGCTTAGTAAAGATGTTTTCATTTATGAATGGGATGAAACTCAACATGGAAAAGGGTCCAATGAAGTAGCCTCAGCTGTCCATGATTGTCTGTGCAAATATGTATTTTTCACTAAAACTACTAATGTAAGACTCTCCGGGTCATCTGTGATGCCTGCAGAGGGCAGAACAAAAAGACAACAATGATAGGGATGCTGTCTTGTTGGCTTTCGCATAATGCTCCACCACACATCAAAGTTGAAATTATATTTCCAGTAGTTGGACACTATTTTCTCCCCTCAGACAGGGCTTTTGCATAAACTGAAAAACGAATCAAGAAAAAAGATACGATCATAGATCCATCTGATTATACTACAATTTTTTCTGAGTTTGGTACAATGGTCCCTTTAGAAGGCATAGCCCTTAACTGGAAAAGTACTTTGGCAGATGCTTTGCAAGTACCAGGGCAGTGGCACTTCAAATTTAAGGCAGCAAAAAGATATTTGAAAATAAACAATATTTTAGTGAAAGATGATATGAATTACCGAATTGACAGTGGAAGTTACAAAAGCATTAACAAGAAACATAAACTGACTCGACCAGTCTGTGCCAGTAGGGATCCCAATAGCTCTCTTGATGCTAAGGGATGTCAAAAATTTACTTGTAAAATACTATGGTGAAGACGGCCACTTTAAGCTCACTGACTTTATATTGCTAAGTTATTAATGAAAACAAAAGCATGGTTTATAATAATATTAATGAACTATTTGAGGAAGTGTAATGAAGATCACACGATGTGAAAATGAATCAAATTTTATTTATTCAATATTATTTCACTCTGTTTTTGTTCCAAAAAAAGCTAATTTTGGAGCATAGAAGTGTTTTGATTTTTATTGTGATTATTACCTACTGATGTTACCCTGATAAGCTTTATTACTATTTTGTCAATTTACAACAACCCTTAAACTTTATTCAGTGTGATACAAAAGATGTTTGTTAACACAAGAATTTATTTTGTCCGCTATTTTTATTTCAAGCTATTTTGAATTTCATAATTTTTATTGCAATACAAAAAAGGTTTTGTGTTATTATATGTTTTTAAGTTCTAAGTACCTTTTTAAATAAATATTTGTTTTAAAAGAGTAGTTAAACTATTTTTTTCAATATTCCGTTTCAAAACCAGCCATCTTCAATTTTGCATTCAAAACCAGGCAAGTTCAAATTTCAGATTACACCCACACTAACTTATATAGGTGTATTGAAAGCGTACAGACCCTAAATCCACAAACTACCACATGTTGCAGATCACATCTAAGGGGAGGGAAAGTGAAGAGGAAATGAATAACCTTGGGATTCAGCTCTACGTGGTCTCAGCAGAGAATGACGTGGAATTTTACCCTCTCCCCTGCTCAGCCCACATTTCGAGAATAGACTCTTCCAGACCAAAACGAGTTTCTGCGCATGGTCCATAAACTTTCAACAGAGCTATACCCATGAATCTACATATGATAAGCTTTTAATCTCACCTTTTCCAAAAATGTTGCTGCTTACCAGAGAAATTAAACACATTTTCTTCCACCTGAAAATTTTTATATTTTGGACTTCTGGTTTTGCAACTAGACAACTCTTTTAAAATCTTGCCTCTCCTTTAAAAAAAATCATTTATATAAAATATCGAACAATTTAGTTAAGACAAAACTTGGCATTTGGGCCGCAGTAAGGCTTGTGGCCTATCAATTTGACATGGAAATTGTCTTGAATGAGGAATTAACTCTTTCAGCCATATTGGCTTCATTTAAAACCATTTAGATTTTCCTACTTTATTTTATTATTTGAGCTGGGAGTTACAAATGAAACCCAGGGCTGTGTGGCGAAGGTGGCCTTTGCTTTATGTAATGCTTGCAAAATTTGCACAATGCTACCCATTACAATGCAAAAAAAATATTTAGTTCATGCTCAAATATTGCAACTGTGGTAACTAGAAAGGTTTCTTAATTACAATGGAGGCAAAATAATATCCCACAAAATTTCTTTTTAATGTCGCTTTCAACTCTGCGAGCCATGACTGATGAAACCACCATGTATTGTGAAGTTTGTTGCCCATATTTTAGCCATTTAATATTTATTTCATTTTATTCATGTATAGGTAAATCGGCCCAATTTTTTTCTAAGAGTTAAAATAGAGAAGGCTGAAGGAGAAAATTTAGGATTTGCAAAACTTAGTCCAAGAGAGTACGGGACATTTTTCCTGCTGAATTAAAGTAACATGAACAAGAGCAAGTTGAAATGTGTTTTTATGGCTGACAGTGTCAAAAGCTTTAGCACATTCATGACAGTTTTTACTTTTAGCAATTCCAAGAACAGGACAAAAATAGAACTTGGTTGATTTTTTATGCATGGCAGGCTAAAGATGTTATGAATCAATACCTACTTACTGTGACCACAAAAATTTTCATTGCCATTATTGCCGTCTTTTTTTAATCTGAAGAGCAAAGGGACATAAAGATATATTTCTGCAAGTTCTTTTCTCACTTCAAGCATGAAGTCTTCTCAGATGCATCTTATACACAATGAAACAGTTTTATACCTCTAGTGTAACATTTATGCAGTTTTAGGTGTAGTTACACCAGGCCCGTGTTTAAAACGGCTCCACTGTATGTGAAATGGTCTGCGAAAAATTGTGCGCCCCCTCTCCCTTCTCCCCGAATCCATTAAGCTGGCTTTGTAAGGAGTCGCTGATGAGGGAAGGTTGCAAGTTTCAATTATTGCTTTTACTTTGCCACAACAGGTCCAAACGAAAAGCAAAAAGGATTGACTGAGTGCATCTTTAGGCAAATCTGTACATATACCAGTTTCTATCTGAAGCGGGCTCTAGTTTGGATTATTCGCTATCAGCTCTTCGGTCTCGTGCTAGTTTTTGTACCCTGAATTTCATTAATTTATTTTTGCCTAAGATTTTTAAATAATCATGTCGATGTTTTTATTATTATTCATTGTTGCACCAAGATCAAATTCTATGACACCGGATTTTTCATTTCTTGGTTGGCTTCTGAATTGACATTTCTTATCCAATCACTTTCAAGTCTTCTCTATGCATTCCATTATATAATCTAGTTTTCTTAAATAGCTTCTCCTGCAAAAAATAGGAATTATTTCATTTCCTTGAAATCATGTTAAAAAATTTATTCTCTTCTGTCAAAGCAATTTTGATCACCACACCTTGACCTTTGAAGATTTTCAAGCACTTTTGGCATCATCGCTCCAATGATGAACAAGCCTGCACTGAACATTTTCTAATTTCTTCTCTGAGATTCAGCTGCAATCAGAATAGAACTGGTTGGAGGAGATAACAAAATAAAAACAAGTTAAAATAATACACAAATTTTAATTTTTTGTAGAATCAAGAAAATTAAGAACAAAACAATGCAATAATAGTTACAGGTATTATATACATGTTCTTCAATAGTCATAAAACTGGGTTAAATGACAGGGCACCTAAGACGACAGACTACACAATGGGACTTGGTCTTATCAAATGGTTAGGTGGGATGGAGGGTGAGGGAGGCAGGGGTCGTAACGGAACTGATTTAATGCAATCAGTAAAGGATGTTTTGTGTGAGATACAAATTTTAATAATTGAGAAGCAGATGAGGAAGGATTACCTGCTGCACGAAGGTATGTATCCACTTATCCTAACTGCTCCACACAAGAGTAAAAATCTCAAAAACTATAACCCTTTTCACAGTGTCTCAGGCTCTTGCCGTCACACGGAGAGGGAAGCCAGAGTTTACAAAGAGCTAACGATATTAAGATTTTGGAGAAACAAATTAAAAGAAATACTTTCCTGGCTATACACACTGGTGCACACACATAAGTGTAAAATTCTGTATGACTATCAGTACTTAAAAAAAAAATTGATATCAAGAGTTTTCTTTTTTATATCCTTTTGTTATAAGACCCCCACATTTATTAAGAAACTCTTTAATCAACATGCCTCCGATCTAAGAATGATAATTCACAGAAAACTAATTAGTACTGCAGATAGATTAAGTAAGCAAGGAAGGGGTAAACATCAGTGAAGATTTTTCAATAATTACCTATACGTCTTAACTCATATTTCTGGTAAGAACGAACTCAGGCAGAAGAACCAAAATAGATCCGTGTACAAATACTGATTTTTTTTAACTTACCCATTTACCACGACAATCACATTCTTAAACCACTCTTCGCGTAGGAGATGCTAATTTTTAAAACTTTTCTGCTAAACTTTTATTTTTCTCGTTAAAAGTTTCGATGACTGAAAAATTTCTAGGAAGCTTGCATTTTAAAAAAATTTCCAATCTCAGATTTTACGACATGTAACAGATTCGATTTACTTTTAAACAGCCATTCACCATTAGCACAGCAGAAAAGAGAAGACGGATATCATCTTAGTAAAAAAAATTTATCTGGATGAAGCTTTTTTTTTATGATCTCTATGTAGCATATTAAAAAGAAAAACATCCTTTTCTCCATGCCCCTCATCCCTCCTTTCCTTACCACATGTCCGCATTGCACACCCTTTTGTTAATTTTCTCCTGTCATCGTCTGACTGCCATCCCTCCCCTGCCGCTTCACTCACTTGTGCAGTTTTTATTTTTTCGAACATTCCTCCCATTTAGTGTTTTGGTTTTTTGTCTCATGCGAATAGCGATTACTGGATTTGAAAAATGTGAGGGAAATGATGTAGGAAGTAGGATTATAACAAGTACAACAAGTCACTATTATTTCTTTTTCTCTTCAATTGATATCACTCTAAAAAGTTCACAGAGAGAAATTTCTTTCCTTATAACACAAAAAAATTGGGTCCTTTATTTCATTTTTAAAAATCGTTTCATTAGTCTTTTTTTTCTCCGTCTGGTGATCTGCTGGCAGTATTTCTTCTTCTTATTGGTTGTGATAATCCCTTTGCGTTGTACATGCTCTTTTTTTTACTTGCACATATCCCTTTATTTATCTTTCGACTCCCCACAATCGACCCATCAAAACACACTTAACCGGTCACAAAACCAATATGGTGTAGCAACAGGAAGGTCTTATTGCACAGCTTTGTTTTTTATAATATATTCATTCCCTTTTGGTATTAAGGAAATCTTTTTGCAGACATTTAAAACTTGGTAAAAAAAACATTACCAAGATATAAGTGCTTTAAAAAATTAAACATATTTCTAGTAGCTTATGGGGCATTGATAAGGGATGGAGGAATTATTATGAGTTACTTGTAATTTGGGAGTTGGAATGGAGGGACAAGGAAAGGTGGACGATTTTGGCACCCGACAAACAGGTTCTATTGACTTTTTTTGAGCCCAAAAAAAATATAATAGATGTTCCCTCGGAAAGGTCCTTTTTTTTTCTCAATATTACCACTCATCTTCTATACCAGCAAAAAGGTACTACGCTGCAGCAAACATCAACATAGAAACACCATATTTTTTTTAACACCCACACTCATTCAAACACTAGCATCATGTAAGATGAACATAATAGCATTATCCTTCTCAAAAAAAACCTCTTGTACTCCGACCAGAATCCTTGCACTTTAACATCCTTCGAACATCCAAATCCACCGGATGCCAAAACCAAAGAAAATACAGAAAAAGTTAATAGACAATGAAAGAAACATACATATTTTTCCCCAAGTATATGTTGGGGCTTATACAGAATTTGTACTCTTTGAATTCATAACAATCACTAAAACCTTACCTATCGCTCGCTTCTAACCTCACAGATTTGAGGCAGAGAGAATCGGGAGAGGGCAGGGAGCGTGTGTGTATGTGTGTTTATGTATATATATGTTACATATATACTCACTTAATATACATTTTTTTATATTAAGAGGGCCAAAAAAGTGTCTCTCTTCTGCCTCCACCAAGGTAAGATCGATCTCAGAAAAAATGAGATCCATCGATAAAAGGTAATATTTCATTTTTTTAATCTCCCTGCATGCCAATAAGACTCGCCATCCTCTTCATTCCGCACTCTGCACCCCCTCTCTGTAACCCTTTTTTAGTCACTTCGTCAGCCTCTTCATTTTTTCAAGGCACAGTGCCGTGCCATCACACCAGCTACAAAAAAAAACATTTAAAAATCACACCCACTTCTCGCTATCCACACTGATTCAGTCTCGTTACATATAAATTTTTTTTGTTCAGTTTATAACATCAGAATGAGACGATAAATATAATTGGGGAGGGGCAGAAATTTCAATAGGTTAATGGGATTCAAAAAACACAGAAAATAAGGATTCCATTACCCCATAACCTTAGGACGATATTTTTTTTTTAACTAGCAGTCTCTCCACACAAACTCTGCCTCCCTTTTTTCACCCCTTTCCCAACCCCTCTTGTCCTCCCGCTTACTTCTCAAACATCACTCGGCTCTTCTCCGTCAGCGTCTTACTCTTGACGAACCCAAATATTTTGTATGAATATACACTTTCCCTCTCTTTATTTTATTTGTATTATGATTTTTTGGTCATTTGCAGTCTGTCCGAGTCATTTTTTTATTATTTTTAAACTCTAACAATTCATACAGTTAAAAACTGCAAAAAAACTTGCTGTTTTAGTATCCACTATTCATACTTTTTAAAAACATTTTTAGTTGCTATTTGGTATGCACTTTCCGATGCTTTCTACCACTTACTCATTCACCCTGCACATCCCACAAAAAACCAAACCTTTTTTTAAGAACTTCCCAACCAACCTTTATTTTTTTGTCTCTACAACTCAACACAGCATACATAAGTCCTTATGTTAATTCTTTTTTCACATCATACGACACAATTTATTTTTCAAACACACAAAATAGCTCACACGATATAATTTTTTATTTTCCTCATCGCCACTCATTGAGAAAGGTTGGGTGGGAATCTCGCGCTTAAAAAAAAAAACTCAATACTCACAGGTTACTCAGATCTCATACTACCCTACTTTTATTCCACAAACCTTTGCCCCTATTCCCTAACTGAGCGAAAACATCCCAAAACCCTAATCTCTAATAGACACAAACATTCTAAACTCAGGCAATTTCAAGATTTTATATTTTTTTAGACCTGGCGTAGAAGCTATAGCAACTACGGCAGGTACCTTGAATAATGCCTATTTTTATTTTTTCTTCAAATCACACTAGCTTTTTCCTCTCACGCTCTCGTTTACGCATTCACACACCTTTCACACCTTAAGACTGTATGTGGACTTTTTTCCTGGTTCAAATATCTTATAATTAGTTCAGATAAATTCACGAAGACTTTTAAAACAAAATCCAACAAAGGACAGAATATTTTGACCCATGCCAAAGCCATGACTTGCAGATAAAATATATGGGTCTCTTCATCTTCTTTTTAAAATTATGTACAATTTACATAAATAATTTACACAATGCATTGAATTCCCCAATATATATATATATATATATATATATATATATATATATATATATATATATATATATATATATATATATATATATATATATATATATATGTATATATAGTATAATACAATTTTTCTCTTTTTTTCTTATTTTTATTGGATTATTCTTGACTAGAGAAACTGCTCAGTGTTGGATATCGAAAAAGTGTACATTGTCAGTTAGTTTCCATTTTTTTTACAATAGTTTGTCCATCTCCAACTTCCCTCCTCAAGAGATTGGGTTTGTGTGACTGTACATGGTGGGCTAAAAACGTTTTTTCCCCGTCACCTCCTCACAAAAAACTCTTATTTTTCCCCTTAAATTCCTCTTTCTTAGATACTGGCTCATTAAAAATCCCACATAACGGAGATACATATTAAGCGTTGGTGCCAATCATATTTTTTTGGGGAGAGAATAAAAAAGAAAGGAGAGGTCGAAAGAGGGGCGTAAAAAGGTCACTGCCACATTGATGATGCAGATAAAAAAAAGATATCTGCATCAGCCCACGTCTCTTCTTCATCTCCCGCTCCTCCCTCCTGTGCACCCATCCTCTTTCTAAAAAGAACCTCTTAAGAGGAATTCTCCCTTTCCCACCCCTTTTCTAAAAATGAACATCCCCCTGCAGGCACCTTGCCTCCAGTGTTCCGGAGCTTCCTGGCCAATTTCTTTCTTTTTTTCTGCAAATTTCACCTTCGGGTATATTGGCAATATTTTGGATGTGGATCCCAGGGGAAAAAATAACACTCCTCTCCCCTTTCCTCCTCCCACCCTCTGGCCTTCTCCAGCACTAAGATCTTTTTTAATATATACATTTCACAGGTCACCTCCCCTTCTTTCACTTTCTATCACTCATTTCATTTTTTTTTCACTTTTTAAGTCTCACTTGCTTCACGTCCCCCCGATCTCCATCTTGTACCTGTCTTTCCTCTTCTTAAACAAAATCCACCACCTTCTTGTATATTCTTCATTCTTCAAGCACAAATGGGATGCCTGCAAGATAAAAATGAAAATGAAATTATTTCAAGTTTTGCAACAGAGTTACAACATTACTATAATTTGATGAACCCTCTAGCCCAGAGGTATGCAACCTTTTTATGTGGCGGGCCACATTGGTAGATGTAAATGCTTTGGCAGGCCTTAATAGAAGTCCCGAGTGCCTCAGCGGGCCAGATGAGTTTATAGTGGAGCTTATGCAAGAGGTCAAGTGAAATGAAGTGAAAATAAACTAAACCATATTTTAGCATTAAAATACAACAGGCAAGTTTTTATGACAACAGGTGCAACTGAAATATATAAAATTATCTGTGGTAAATATCACTGTCCACATTTTCATCTAAGTACTGCGGGCCGTATGGAATGCGTCCCATGGGCCATAGGTTGCACACCCCTGATGTAACCTTTTTACATGGCATACTGCAATCATAATTGTTAATGATTTTACAAGCCATATTAGACTTTGCAAGTGTTCCTGCAGACCAAACTAGAGCTTACATCAGAACTGACTAAAGCAATTATGCATTATTATAAGAGAGAAACTCGTTTTCTCAACTAAAAGAAATCTGATGTGGCCACCACATGACTTTCTCCATACCTGTAATATTTCTAAAAATTCCAAATAGGTTAAAAGATAATAAATATATTAAGGAACTGTGAGAAAAATTTAAAGACTTGACAAAGAACAGAAATAAACTAAAACCATAGCCTTCTGATATTGGATCCAACAATTAAGAAAATAAAAAGGAGCGTAAAGTATTTATGGTAGGTGGTGTGGTTGCAGCAGCTAAAAAATTTACTTTTAAAAACATCTCTTCAATAATGCATTATATGGGAATATGGGAAAATGTTTCGAACAAAGGTTGTAGAAAATAAAATTTCCTACGGCTTTTATTCCAGTATTGTTTTACATTCATCAAATATTAAATAAATGGAATATCTCCTAAACAATGCATTCTACGAAAAAATGTTTCAAACAAAAGCTATAGAGAATAATATTATCTATGAAGTTTATAATAAGCAACATTTACATTTATGAAGATATAAGAGTTATTTGCCAAAAACTAAAACATGACTAAACATCCACTTCCGGTTGAGTGATTGTTGCCAAAACCTAACCAAGCTCTTCATTATATAGTACTATTTCTAAAATTAAAATTTGGTATTGATATGAGTGTAAGTTTTTGAGTTCGAGTGACCACAAAATCCTATCACATACAGACAGACATCATCGAGAAAATAGTTAAAACGTGTTCAGGGGACCTTAAAACATGTATTTTCGTTGAAATCTCGAATTCGATTTTTTCATGAAAACAATACTTTCTCTATACTTCGTATATGGAGAAAATATAAAGAAGACAAAGTTGGTGGCATTGAAAATTGCTTTTTCATCTAACAATAAGTTTAGCACGTTTTATAAAATGCTCTCGAGGACTTCATGTTGCATGTTTTCATATTTTTTCCTACAAAGAATAAAGAATAATCCATTCCTACAGTATGTTTATGGCATTTATAATTAAAAACTGGCAAATAAAATTATAAAAACTTGAAAATCACTTCAATTAGTTTTCATTAAGCTAACAGCATATTAGTATATTGTGAGAAAAATATTTTTTTCACACAATACAGCTTGAATCCTAAGTTACGTTTATCTGATGAGATATGGAAAAATCATGACCAAAGTGACTACATATAATATTACAAGTAATTTTTTAATGAGACATTTCATTTGACATTTGTAAAATGATGTTTGTGAAAAATACTCAAAAATGAAAAACAACCAATTCAAGATTTTTTCCTCAAAGAAAAAGAACTGAACTTACCTAGATAACCTCCATTTCAGAGAGGGTCAGCCGGCTAGTGGACATGGCGACTCCACTGTCACTGGATGTAGAGCGGACACTGCTGTGATCATCAGTGTCACTCTGATTGCTTCCATATCCTATCACATCGACCTCATCTGTAATGAGAATTACATAATTGTTAATAATGGACAGTTACAATCATGAAAATTAAAATCTGTAAGTTTTAATCATGGCCATAACCACTGAAATTGTTGTATAAGGCGCAGTGATATATTATTAATTCTCTTTTTTGACTCAAGTCTAATAGAAAGAGGACTTAATATAAGAAAAATAATACCCAAATTAAGTTTTTGAAATTACAAACTTTATTTGAGCCAAAAGTTACCCAATTGGACAAACTTATGCTTTTTCCTGTTTTTCAATACATTAACACAAGTACTCAAAAACACTCCTTTTTAATGGAAAAATATTCTAATACAACAACTTAATTCCAAAATATGTGCAAATAAGGCAACGAGATGAAAATGACATTGATTTCTTGTGCAAGATTTACCACCAATTTTTAAATTCAAGATAGATAACCAGTGGCAGATTTGGAAATCTCCCACCCCTAGGCCAAATTATTTCTCCTCCCCCTTTTTGGAACTTTTTTCCTTGCTTATGTACATGGCTAGTCTGTCCATCCATCCATCTGCGGATCATAATAGTTCAATTCATCAGAAGTCTGCATAATATTAATTTCCTTTACTCCTGCCCTGAAATTCCATTTTTATTGGCGCCCCCAAATCTCACCGCCCCTAGCACATTGCCTACATTCCCTATTTCAAATCTGCTACTGTTGATAACCCAAGGTAGAGTCCTGCATGGTCCGATTCTTTGGAATTCACTACGGGGCTGGGCTTTAAAAATTGCTGGATATATCAGGTATGTTATAAAAATTTTCTGGCTTGGATGGACTGAAATATTTTAATCAGTGTCTGAAATTTATGCATACGATTTGTATAAGTTTTTATTCAGTACGGAGGACGAGTCACACTAGTTCTCCATACTGAATGGGTTCAAGCGCAAAAAAGTGGCATAGGTTTTTTAAGTAAACTAACGCAGGGTTAGTGAAGAACGGGTGTGACTCGTCCTCCATACTGAATTGGTTAACATAGTTTTGCCTATAACATTATATTTGTGTATTTTGTATAGTAATTTATTATGTTTGTGGTCTTCGAAGACACAAATATGTGGATTAAAAAAATCCTTTTCAATTCATTGAACAGTACACAGATGTTGGTAGAAAATTTGGAATACAATACATTTTTCAAGCTGAGGTGGTTTAAATGGACCACTGGCCAAAACGGGTCTACAATTTCTTCAACATATGGGCCCGGCCTAGAAAATCAGGCCCCTGCAGAGCTCTAACCCAAGGTCAGATGCCACAGGATGACACGTTTAAAAAAAATCATCTCCCTTATTCTTCCAGGTTTTTGTTGTAATTTTTGTAACTACTGATATTCAAAATATTTTGCTAATGATTAAAAGTAAAAGCAGCATACATCAAGACCAGCAGTTTATCATCGAGTTAGTATTGTTGTAAACTAGTCATTTCGAATCTAATGATAAAATTATAAAAATTCTATCCACATCCGAAAAGAGATTGGTGGAAGGCTTTCAGATCTGGATATTAATAAATAGGTAAAAAAAAGAACCCTTAAAATACCTCAAGGGAGACCGTTAAGAGAGAATAGCAAAATGGAACACAAAAACAGGAAATTTCAAAAGAATGGCTTCTGCACGAGCACTTCGAAAAAAATATCAAACGAAATAGTAGACTAGAACCCCATAAAATCTTATTTTTCCGAAAACCGCGAGAAAAACAAAACGTGCGGGAAGATACACCAGTGACGAGAAGGAACCTCCGCGGGCCAATTCGAAACGTTCGAAATGACATACACTCACGAAGGAGCCCACTCCGTGGTTTCAGCTCTCTGCCAATCAGAACATGCTGATACGATCGCAAACGACAGGGCAAAAGAGAGATGAAAGAACGCATAGAAAGTTCAAAATGCCTATATTAATGCCAAAATTAAACCGTCTCGAGAAGCAAAACAAAAAAATATCCGAAGTACTTGCAGCAGTTGCGAAACCGAAGACCACCAGTTATCCTTGATACATTCCAATGTCTGTTTTCAAGAAAGTACTTTTTAGCGTCTTTCAACTAGTATTTATAATACGTGGGTTCGTTTTACAACCTGTTTAGCACGCCTTCGGTGGAAATCTTTCTTCAAGAAAAAATACACCAGCACTCGAAATTTTGCCACCGCTAATGGCAAAAAACAATGCCGCTTTTATTTTACATGCTGACTAATTGAGTTACCATGTTTCTCGAGTATCCATAAAAAGGTTAGGAAAATCAGATGCGCATTTTGGCTTACAAAGCAGCCGCCATCGGTTGAGATAATCTAACACTGATGACGTCTACTTTGTAACCGAAATGTACCCGCGTTCACGACATTTTCATGGGCAACGGAGTAATTTTTCCAGTTTGATTTCGACCAAACAGTGAGCTCCGTAATTCTCTCTTGGATTGTTGACCAATATCCTGCTATGATCTGATACGTCACACAAAACAACGTTCCGAGCAAAGAAAAGCCATTCCGAAAATCTACAATAAAAAAAATTTCCAAATAAATCCCGTAGCTTAAAATTGTAACGTCTGAATCATCTTCAACAAGAGGCTTTGGTAGGTAACGGCAATAAATCATACGTTGCCTAGCACCTGTACCGAACACGAGAAATACCCAAGAAAGGCGCCAAAAGCGGTCAATACCGAATGATCGATACGTAATAATAACCGAGAGCAAAGCAAGAACTCGGCGCAAGTAACATCGACGCATTCCTCGAGATTAAATCGCCGTCAAATTGCACCCGCAACAAAGCCGCCACTTGCATATCCGAATCGAGAGAGAGAGAAAAAAGCACAATCGAAATTTACTTTTATGCCCGACCCTTCGCGATACAGTAGATTTAAAAGAGCCCTCCCCTTTCTTTCTACCTCTCTCGCTGCTCGTGCATGCGAGCACGGCTGGAATCACGCAATCAAGACGGGGAGGAGGAAGGGGATTTCAATTCCCTCGGTTTGGATGGCGGTCGCGAAGATATTCCTCCCTCGAGGCTGGTGAAACAGAACGGACAAAAAAATCGGAGCGACATACAATGCATGAACTTTCTCATATCCACACGCTTATCGTCCGCGCGATAATGTCGCTGATGGACAGTTTGTAGGTAGCTGGTTGTAACTAGTGTAATTGCCCGTCAAAAATGAGGGGTACGCGTGAATCAAGCATTAAATTAAAATTAAAATATTTCACATCCCTTCTCCTTCCTCTCTATCTCTTCTCAAAAATGAAACTCTCTGTGTGACAGAATTGAAAACAAAATTATTTATGTAGTTCGAATACACACACGTGCCGGCGACGCATATAGTTGAGCGCAACGGAATTACAGACAAGGCTCATTATTTATATAGAGGCGTCTTTGGAATCTATAAACGTAAGTAATTATTGTGAAATATGACAAATGGGATATTGTTCACGACAACAAGCTGCATAAATGAATGAATTTAGAGTAAAAATCCTTCGGGCCATTTTCGAGTAAATCGATATTGCGCGAAAATCGACAAGAATAAACCAACCTCCATTGTTGCGGGATATGGCTCGCCGCAACAAGACTTCTATTCCGCATGATGCCCTTTATAAATACGAAATTTCTTCCGATTCTGTGGAGCCGTTTGGACTTTTTTCAGCGAAGGAAGATGGCCACGAATTACGGAACGGAGCGGGATGAGTGCGTCGAAAATGCAGTCACGCGCGAGCGGTTGAGGCGATTGGAAGAGAAGAAAAAAGCGACTCACCTGCGACGGTTAACGTTACAGAGGCCAACTCGAATCCGAGACGGTTTTTTTTATAACAGGCCAAGGTTGGAAACTCATCGGATAGACCCGGGCCTATACCCGATGATCTATTTCGGGCAAAATCGCCAGAGATAATGAAGAAAATCGACTTTCCGTAAAAATGAAAACCGTATGCTAAAAATCGAACGCTCCCTTCGCGAGTTTCAAAAATAAGTTAGCCCAAGCTCGCTCGTAGGGAGTAAACAGAGAGAAAGAGAGACGGGGAAAATGATGTTGATGTGAAAAGGTACGAGGCATAGATCGGTTTTGTTATTCGTAGTGCTGTTTGCTTGCGCTTGCTCGGAGATGTATGGCAGCGTTTCCTAAACGGAGTTCGTACCTCGTCGCTAGACGCCGCGAAAAACGTTAAATAAATAAATCAACGATTTTTAAATGTTTATCGGTCATTAGGGAAATTAAAATTTCCTTCAATAAATTGACGACGGCGTAGAACCAAAAACATTTATGCCCCTGAACGTTGAGACACCCGCACGTATTAATACACAACCTTGTTTCAAGGTGAGGATATCGAGAAATTCTGTTCATTTTTGGAAGGGTGCCGGGCCTGCAAAGATAACGGGACCACTGTTGCACGGTGGCACTTACTTCATAATCATGGACTTAATCCTATAGCTACCTCCGTTTGCAAAAAGGAAACGATCAAACTATTTAATAATCGAGAGATTATTTCTCGTCGGCAGCATTCGTCTTCAAATATACCCTAATAATCAAACAGCGTTAAAACTCCGACTGAAAAAAGTTAAAAAACACCGGGCACGACTCATCAATTCGCGAAACTCCATCAGTTCTACCGATGCTTATATCTATTATCGGACTTCCACAGAAGAGAACCAAACGCAAAAACCTCTAAATTAACTTTTTCTTACGAAAAATGTATACATTACCGCCGGGACTCGGTCGCTACCCTATACTCAACCCCCTACTATTTCGCCGAGGAAAGATAGAATTCAAGAAGCGGCGTGACCTACCCGACTAATAAAACGCGTAATGATACGCCTCTGGACCAATTTTTTTAATCGGCACAGAACGTAGAAATGACTCGAAATTTGTGGGATGGTGATCCTCCTCGGGGAGTCAAAAACCATCCTCTCTTTCTCCATTTTATTGGCGGGTTGGGAGCCCGAGGTGCAGAAGGTGGGAGACAATAACGGAAAGGTGCGGAAGCTACCGGGAAGACGACTGGATGGAATGGGAAGGCGGTGGAGGAAGGGAGAAAAAGAAGAGGCGAAAAGAGCGGAGATTGAAGGGGGGAGGGGAGAAGATATGGCGTGAGAAACAAAGGAACACTCGGCAGAATAAAGAAGCGGGCGTAGCTACACCTACTCAGACAGCGATTCATAATTATTATAGCTACCATAATTATTATTAACGTTCATATGCATCAAAATCAGTAACTGTTTCCATTTACACTCAACATAACATAACATTTAATCATTATTTCCAAATAATAATTACTTCAAGTAATCGTTTTCTAACTATGACTGAAGTTTGTTTGCATTAATGCTTTATACATTATTCAAAAGGGGATGCCATCATCAATTCATAGGACGCGGGCCCACGCAGCTGTAGCTACGCTACTGTACGGAAACCGACTAAGATCCTGTTGATTCGTCAGGAATACGCAAATTGAGGATTGTGAGAAGGGCCGAAAATATCTCTATCGCCAAAAATACACTAACGATGAAAAACTGAAAAACGTACGTGAAATTCTGACATTTCAAACGACTGGAAATGGTTTTTCAAACGGATAACAACTTAAGCCAAAAGTTACGCAAAATATTCAAGCTCCAAAGTAGTTATCATCGGTATTAACTTACAAGTTCTTAAAAATGAACGAGAAAAATATTCGTTTCATTTGCTGACGCAATATGAAAGAGCGCGTTTTATTTATTGTGGTTTATTTGGAGTCTTCAACTTAAAATTCTTCATAAATTCGGCAATATAATTATATGGCAAAGTAATTTATTCAATAATTAATTAAAAATTTTAATTTTATACTTGTAACCATTTGCTTAGAATCGTAATTTGAAAATTTGAAGGCTCTCCCTGTCGTCCACCGATTTTTCAAAATCATTTCCTCTGCAATGATATAGATGGCATTAAAGGTCAAACAAATACTAAAAGATTTAACTTTAATTAAGTAATTAATTTGTTCAGTATATTACTCTGAAACTGCCGCCCACCGATTTTTCAAAAACATGTCTTATGCAGTGTTATACACTTCAGCTTTCTATCTATAACCATTTGCGCAGAATCTTAATTTGAAAATTTCGAAGGCATCCCCAGCCGTCCACCGATTTCTACAAAAAATAAGGGAGCCGGTGATGTAGTGGTTCGAGTGTTGGCCCCGCCATGATCTGATCAAGATCTGTTAAAGCGACACCCAGTTCGAATCCTGTAGGATTTTTTCCAAGGACGCCCGACACCCCATTGTACGTGTTGGAACTAAGGGGACGAGGACGAGAAAAAGAGAAAATGAGGAGCGCGCTCAAATCAACACTCCGTCCTTCGGAAGAGACGTTAAGCAGTTGGCCCTCTTGGTGCTCTTCGTTAAGAGCAGGCTAAAAGCCGGCACCAGGTTTCTCTCCTTCCTTGCAATCCAGCTATTCATTGCACTACCTCTTAGACATCCATTGCGCGTAGGAAGAGGCGAATCAGCAGGGCGTAAAACATAATACAAATTTATCCAAAAACTTCTTTGGCAGCGCAATCAATGGCATCATAAACCAAATACACCCTGCAAAATTTAGTCTTGTATCTCTTACTGTTTACTTGCAATCTTAATTTAACTTATTATAGAAGAACAGACAGCGAACACATGAGCGCGCTTAAAAATGAAACGCGCTAAAAACGAAAACGAAGCGATTAGTAACACCTCCACGCGATGCGAGTTTAGACGTCTGTAGTATTAGCCAAGGTTAGCACGACCCAATTTCCCCATTGCCATCATATCCGACAAATTAAGGGTCGATTTGAATGTAAAGCATATTCATGGGTAACAGGGCCGAAGTCCAAAGGATGGTGCGAGAGCGAGAGAGTGTGTGCGGGTGGGGTCTGTAAAGGCGAGGGAGGAGAAAGAGATGGGAGAAAGAGAGATGGAAGGATAGCGACGCGTAGGAGCGAGTCGCCAGAAGAGGTTGGGTCTGGGGGGAGAGAGGGGGAGGCGAGGCAGAGAAAGAACGAGTACGGAGGTGAGTGGATTTGGAACGTGGCGGTGACAATAAAAAACGATGGGGGAGGGAAGATGAGTTATGTTGTGAGAGGGAGAGGTGAGAATGCACTGCGGGGGAGAAAGCGGGAAGGAAAGATGGAGAAATACAGATTGGAACGAGGTTGTAAGAAGTATGGCAATGGAATAAATTAGACGGGGAGTAGAGGATCCCAAACTAGTGATCGCGAACACCGCTGTTATATTTGGCAGCTTAATATCGCGTTTCCTTGCATCGGCTGTTTAATTTGTTCATTTGCTTTCTTTGTGGACGTATCTAAGAACATCATCATAAATAATTTCGACGTTTATTTGATTTTATTTATATACGTCTATATATAATGATATATATAATATTGTGCCTGCTTGATATTCTAGGATGCAACTTTCTACTCGACACATTGAAATGTTTTAAAACCCCTGGAATAGAAGTTAAAAAGATTTCATTCGCACATAAATCTGTACGTTAAAATCTGTAAGTTATCGAGTCACATTTCCAAAAAATTAAATATTATAAAGTGTTATTGCTATATGGACAAACATTGGTCTATGTATGATGATCTTATGCGTGGATAAGGAGTAGCAGCCGTAATATAAGACATGATATATTACGATTAATCAAATTCCGCAATTAATCGAAGTCAAAATGATTTTGCGAGCAATCAAATTCTGCGATTAATCGAATAAGAAATAATTCTGCGATAAATCGATTATAAAATGTATTTAGACCAATCAGATTTTTAAAAAACTTGGGCGATGAATTTGATTCTAATGCTTTTTTGCAATTACACGGGTATTAAAATTATATTACCTACACTATCTGCACCCTCTTGGATAGTTTCGCAAGCATGCTGGAATATTTCCGGGCGCGTTATAGCCAAAACGAAGAGGAAATTGCAGAGATTAAACTTTTACATCCACTCCTGATCGAAGGTCGAGACTCTTTTTGAACTGGCATGAGCCCAAACTTAAATGTCATTTTTCATTTCCTTGCCATTGGGCAACGGGTACAGTTGCTATAGAAACCGCATGGTGGAGCAAGGCTATCTAAGCGATACGTGAGCAATCGCAGCGGCAGATGAAATTGGCAAAAAGGAATAGGCAAGGCCTCCTAAGTCAAGGAGAGGGAACATTAAAATCATTGATTTTCACACCCGCTACGTTTGACTACAAAGAGAAACTGAATTAAACAAATTTCTAGCTTTGCAACTGGGATTTTAATGCGATTGTGATACCGTGCATTAGGAGAAACATGAATTTTAGCAAGGATATCATCGATTTTATAAAAAACAAATATATTATGCTCAATATTATATCAATTCGGAAATTCGAAGCCTTACTCCCAACTGGCATACTAATTCATTATTCAATCAAGTCACTCAATATGGCTGAGATGAGCATGAACATGGCTTGAGACTATGTGAAGCCTATTTCGATGAAGAAATTCGGTTTGGAGACACTTTGTTTTCTTGATGCGAATTTTGATTGATATTGTTCAAAGAATCAATATTATTGGAATTAACCACACTCGAAAGATACACTCGCTTATCGGATGTTTTCCTTGAGTTAGATTAAATTTATGGAGTAAATAAAGGCTCTGAGATAAACAGACAATTCCGACTAGTCCGAAGTTGCCAGGCTGCATCTGATTAACATATATTAAATTTCACATCTATCGGAATGTTTGTAATATACAGACCCGAAGAGGGAACTATCCAAGGTCACGCAAACTAATAATGACGAATTCCGCAGAATTATGGCCCCCTGAACTACGCTTAAGCTGAAACTAACTTAATAACTTCAGTTCCAGAACTTCCTATGTAGTTTTCCAACAACATCGCCCCACCAAACTTCAACTGGAATTAATATAGCAAATGGATTTCACGAAATATCATTACTTCATTTCGACCTGATTAAGACTAGGTTTGAAGCCACCCGATGATGAGAAGGCACAAAATTTGCGCAGTAAGGACTAATGATCAAGAACTTAAGCAATATTTTTCGGAGGAAAACAAAAGCTATTGAGGCCTAGAGGAATACCCTGAAAAATTAAGCAATTACGATCTACTACTCGAACATACGCCACTCCAGTTGACGATAAAACCCATCTCTTTCGTATTTCTACTCGATAATTCGAATGATTACGAATAATATTTCCGTATCCATTACGATTTTTATAATAAACGCTGACGAATAGATCCTTCAGCATTGTTTTTAAAATAGTACGCTCTATTGCAATCATTACCTCCACAATTAAAAAAATAGTAATTCATGTCGCTATGAAGTGAACGTCGCTCATGCTGGCTGCTTTTGGCTCACTTCAGAGAAATGCTTTTAAGAAAGACACGCGGGATCGCTCGGGACGGTTGAGGGGCGCCGGAGAGCGGGTCCACGCTCTTTTCCCCGGGATTTCTCCATTGTGCCAGTGAAGCATAAACACCGTGTTGCCAAAGTAGCAGACCATAAAAGCATTTTGGTCGCACTCAAACAGGTTGCGAGCAAGAGGATGAAAAGGGGTGA
Source organism: Tanypteryx hageni (assembly GCA_028673005.1). Classification (NCBI taxonomy): domain Eukaryota; kingdom Metazoa; phylum Arthropoda; class Insecta; order Odonata; family Petaluridae; genus Tanypteryx; species Tanypteryx hageni. The sequence continues at coordinate 62,499,415 of CM054117.1, forward strand.
AATCACTTTGAGGGACAGAGATGGAGAGAAATCGATTTTCGGCGGGCGATACAATTTAGGGAGTAAAGCAAAGGCTTGCAATTATATTCCGTTGAGAGACGCCCCCGTAAATGTTGTTGTTACGATATGGTTTGTCACCGCAATAGAGGAAGAATAAATACAGTGGCGCTGTTTCCCACGTCCCAGCGATCGAACACGATTTCGAAACCCAGAGAGCAGTCTTGCCACAATGAGCGCGCAGAAATTTCCCAAGTATAATTCCCTAGATACCGGTGTGGGGAAACTTTTAACGAGGCGGACAGGAATATTAGTTTCGACTGCTAGGACGGGCCTCATCTGCAGAAGCGAGTGCTTCAGCGGGCCGCATTAAGATTTCACGCGGGCGATCCCTTGAGACCGTGAAGGGATCGCACGAGCGAAAATCAACAAAACGTAATTTTTCAGCGTAATAACTTCGCTGGAAGCGTAACTTTTAAGAAACGAATATGAAAATAATACCTGCATTACATTTCACGCTTCTTTTTCGTAATGGCCGCACGAATTGTTCTCGCGATCCTCGTGCGGCTCCCTGGGCTCTTTTTGTCCACCACTTATCTAGGAAATTGGCCCAGGTTACTTGGAAGTACTATCAATCCATAGTAATCCTGAAATTTTGGGCTTTAACCACGCAGAGAAAAAAAATGAAGTCCGCATGCGGGCAAAATTTTCAACCCGCTGATTTCTACGCACCGACCTCTGGTCTAATCAAAAGTTAATTTTAAAAACATGACAGAGCGTCACGCAACGTACTCCCGCGTACACGAATCGATAGCTCCCTCGAGAATGAAAGCCCAACGCCGCACGATAACCCACAACGCCTTTATAATAAGGATTATAAAAAAAGCCGATCCGATTGGAAGGTTAACCTCTGGATGTTCCTCACGGATGGGGGAGCCGCCCGGAAGCCTAAGAGAGGATCGCGGATGGCCAATGAACCAAGAGAAGGACGAAGAAAAGAGGGTCGAGAATGATTAAGTCTACAGCTCCCTCGAGGGAAATATGGATCGAATAGCAAAGGCACGAAAGCCTCCGTTTGGAGGAAGTTGGAAGAGGTTGATGAACGCGAAGGAAATGCAGAGATAGGGAGGGAGAGAGAGAGAGAGAGGTGAGGAGGTTGAAGAAGTAAGTTTAGGAGAGGGGACGATGAGTACTGGAAAGAGTAGAAAGGGCTTAGCAGGAGGGTAGGAGTAGAGGTTGGGAGGGTAGGAGTATAAGTTGGGAGGGAGTGTAGGAATATAAGTTGGGGGAGGGAGGGTAGGAGTAGAGGTTGGGAGGGAGGGTAGGAGTAGAGGTTGGGAGGGAGGGTAGGAGTCAAGGTTGGGAGGGAGGGTAGGAGTAGAGGTTGGGAGGGAAAGTAGGAGTAGAGGTTGGGAGGTAGGGTAGGAGTAGAAGTTAGGAGGATAATAGGATAGGTTGGGAGGGAGTGTAGGAATATAAGTTGGGGGAGGGAGGGTAGGAGTAGAGGTTGGGAGGGAGGGTAGGAGTAGAGGTTGGGAGGGAGGGTAGGAGTCAAGGTTGGGAGGGAGGGTAGGAGTAGAGGTTGGGAGGGAAAGTAGGAGTAGAGGTTGGGAGGTAGGGTAGGAGTAGAAGTTAGGAGGATAATAGGATAGGTTGGGAGGGAGTGTAGGAATATAAGTTGGGGGAGGGAGGGTAGGAGTAGAGGTTGGGAGGGAGGGTAGGAGTAGAGGTTTGGAGGGAGGGTAGGAGTAGAGGTTAGGAGGATAATAGGATAGGTTGGGAGGGGTGGAGTGGAAGTAGAGATTAGAAAAGATGGCGGGTGGAGAGGTTATTAGAGAGAATAGGAGGGAGAGAGAATAGGAGGGAGAGAGAATAGGAGGGAGAGGGATAAGGAGGGAGGAAAAATAGGAGGATAGGTTAGGAAAGAAGAAAGGCTAGGAGGGAGGGAAGAGAGCTTGGGAGTGGAGGAAGGATAGATGGGAGGGATGTAAAGAGGCGTCAGTGATTCGAGGTGAAGAAAGAGTAGGTGGCAGAGATAGAGGGAGGAAAAAATCAGGAAGGTGGAGCTAGGAGAGAGGACTAGGAAGTGAATAATCAGAGTGGCGAGAGTGGGAGAGAGACAGTGAGAAAGGTCGTCGGCGGAGAAACAGCGAGAGCGGCGGGCGGGAGGGGATCGGGGTGAGTACACCGAGGTT
>CM054117.1:62502106-62610534 GCA_028673005.1 Tanypteryx hageni
ACGTAACCTCATTCCACACACGCGCACGTGAGGATAAGAACGTAAAAAAATCCTCTCGCACAAAACCTTAGCCGCTCTATCGACCGCGAAGCAATAGATAGTCGATTTTTTCTGAAACATGTCGTCCACTACTCACCCCTTCCGTTGAAATTTCTACTCGATTAAATCAAGTTCCAAGGAACAAAACTTTCCGTTTTATTTTAGGTTAATCCTAGATTGCCCTTTCTTCCTAATAGAATAAAAAACTTGATTGTCTCTATCAAGTGGGACTGGGCACGTAAAACTGAATGACGCGGACAACACAATAATGAAATTTTAAAAGCAAAATTCGTGGTATTGTTTAAATGTTGCAAAAAAGTATTCACGTAAAACAGGTTACGAGACCGATTCAGCCGAACGAAGACGACAATAGAGAAAGATGTTTTATTTTATTAAACGTTCAAATTCATTAAATCATACGGAACACTAATAAGTATAATAACCGAGAATGTATTTGGAATTGGAATGCCTTTTCGAGCTTACGATAAATAATAAGTAAATTTATTAAAGAAATAGAAAATTTGCACAGAACAGATGCCAGCTGGGAAAATTGAAACACTTCAGAACGCCATGCCGCCTGTTTAATACGCATACGGATTATCGGGGTATTGCTGCACTCTCATTTTATATAGCCGAGGAGTAAACAAACCAAATAAACACGCAAACCGGCGTTGTGGTCGACTGATGGATTAACGTAAATATCAAGTAGAAAACGTGAAAATTGCATCTTTAATAACAAAACCCACGGAAACCCCCCTCGAACTTATCCGGATACTTTCGCGTTTAATATCGGCCGATTCGAACGACAAAATAGTTTAAAAAAACGGGCGTCTTTCGCCCAACCCACCTGGTGGCGTAAACGAGACGAAAAATGCGACACGCTTTGCGGGCAGCCTACTGTCCGCGTCAAAAAGACGTGCATCTCAACTTTGACGCGCGATCATTTGCGCTATGTTTATTGGCAAGAATATACAAAAATACCATAGGAAAGCTTATTTTATGCTTAATGAGTTATGATTTTAAAAATATTTTTAGATAGAAAACTTAGAATTTTACGGCGAGTTAAACAGAGCAGCTACCCGTAAAAACCAGCTACGCAGCCAACTTTGGCGCAAGTAGTCATATATAATAATTCATAAACGAATAACTACTGAACAAAATCATTTGAAATTTAAAACAACGGTGAACTAAGATATAATAGAGGCAATGATATAATTTTCTAAGCTCTATGTTAATTACTATGGTTTTAATTAGGTTACAACTTTAAAAAGAAACACGTCAGAGGGGGAAAATGTAGTAGTCCCAGGCGCGCGTGCCCGATAAGCGAATAGCACGAGTCGAGAGGTTGAATCCTTCGCAAATAATACTTCCCGTCTACTCTCCCTTCTCCTAGCACGCCCACCTTGTGAACTCTCTACGCTTCCCCTCCTTGACCTCACCTCTTCTGCTCTCATCATTTCTTACCACTCCCGTCGTGCCTTACACCAATCGGGACCTGCGTCGGAACCCACAAGCCTGAGATGGTGAATCACCCGTAGATGGGAAGGTTCGCCACCTCTTAAACTTGAATTTATATTCATAACCTTTTTGTTTCTTCACTTATAAACGTGGGCCCTAATATTATCACACTCATTATGTTCGGTCGGGATGTAAAGAGTAAAATAATTCTAATAGGGCAATATTTCATAAATGAATGCTCATACCAACTTCTTGAGCTATATATAGTTGAGTGAACCAGACGCGTTTGATCTGCAAAGTTGTCGTTCTGTATGTTATATCGTCGATTCTACTTTAACCATAAAGCAAGCTCTGTTAATTAATGTCGTTTTTGAATGAATGACGAGCAAATGGAAGTTTTGGACGGACGGCGAGCGAAGTTATTCGATTTAACCAATTCAAAGAATTGTCAAGCTAGTCTTTATGGTTAACTGTAAGACTAAATTGAATTATCGAAAAAGCCATTCAATGGTTTTGAAAACCAACCATTTCATAGCTTTTGGAGAATTCTGATTCACCGATTTGATGATTGTTTCAGTATTGCGTGATTACGTTTTACAACTACGATCCTCAAATTCCCATTCTTTTTCTTCATATTTTGCTTCGTGTTGCCTTATCGCCACGAGTGCGACGAGCGACGAAATCCTATAGCACAGCCTGGGATTAGAGCCTGATATATAGATCTTCCGTAATGAGATTCGTAATTTGATTTCTTTTGGTTCAACCGACGAGGCTGCAATCTTCGTTCGACCCAACGGATCGAAGATTTCCCAAAAGGGAAATTGACGATCATCGTCCAAGAGGAGAGAGAGACCGCCGATTATATCTGATCGAAGATCAAGGACCTACTTTCGTATCTTCTACCAAGAATAGCGTGGTACCAAAAAAAAAACAGAACTGCCTTTTCTTAGACCTTGCATAAAACTGGAATAATGGTATCGCTCGTTCGAGGAGTCCTAAAATATCATTGCCTCGTAGGAAAAGAAAAGTCAAGGAAAAATTGCCACGATTGGCTAAAAGATTGCAAAATAAATTTTATCGGTGTTCGTGATACTACCGACGCATTGAATTGAGCTTTCTTCGATAACCTTCACCGCATTCCACATACAACAACGATCACGACGGTGCATTTGAATGCCATATATAAAATTGATCTCAACGATAAATCAAAATCTTAACTAATAAATAAATATTCTGCAAAATGGGTGGGAAGAGAGGACGCAATACATCTGAAACCACTCTCAGTATTATTAACCGAGTGAAAAACTTTAATAGCCTTCCAAATATTGTAACTAATGGCAATTTAAAGTGCACGACTAACTCCTGCGACGAAGCATTATTATTCTCGGAGGACACTGGATTTTTAATAACAAAAAATTATAGAATATTTCAAAAGAATCTTACTCGCCCAAAGCGTAAAAAGTGTCATCATTTCTGCTAAACTATTTTAAATGTGATTTTCGATATTTATCAAAGGGAGCCCCTCGACCCGTTAGCTCGTTCGTAGATCCGCACCTTATAAATATTTATTATTTTTGTCATACCAATCCATTTCCATCGACTTCGAGTTTCAAGCATGTAAGTACGAAGCGGACAAAGTCTTTAAAACGCGTGCGGTCATAAAACGATAAATTAGAAAACAATCGCAATATTTAAAAACTTTGAACGAGTAAGAACAAACCTCCAGAAATATACCCCGTCGATTTGACGAAAAACTACGAAAAAATGGGAGCTTCCCTCTAAAAACCTTGCAGTCAAACTGACAACGATCTCAAACGATATAGCCACACGAAATGGAGACCATCATCATTAGCTAGGACTAAAAGAGAGATAAGGCAATGGGCAGGAGTCGTAAACAACGGAAGACGAGGACGACTTGGGCGCAAGATAGCCTCGGGAACGAGGAAAAGAGAGAGGCGTGGACAGCGAAAGATGAGACAAACCTTTCGAAAAATCACGACCAATAAGAACGAGCATTCAGTACATAGTGAAGTAGCCAGAACGGCACGGGACTTCAGAAAAAGATGGAATTGCATCCGGCCCTCCTAGAACACCTGGGGTGCATTCTAGAAGGGGAAGTGTGACGTTAATCCGTGTTGAGTGAACCTAGTTTTACATAGTGAAAGGGTTGTGTTCCAAAAGCCATCAGTCACCATCCCCTAGAACCAAAATTCCCAAACCTCTCTCCGATACACATCTATTTACAAATATCAGCCCTCCGAAGCACCGGTAACTTGACGACTCCTATACCTGCAATATTTTTTGTATGGTCACACGGATAATAAAAAAATTATTATTATTATTAATACGGCTTTTCGAAGAACTCTCAATCACCAATGCGACCCGCCATGTAGTGACTTAAGCTTTTAACAAAGCAAAAGGACACTCCAAGACGTCTCTTCCTCGAACAGCAATCTCACTTCCCAGCGAAACACAATCCGCCTTAACTGAACTTTTGGTATAAAAAAGAAACCGCGCTGTAGCGAATCCGTGTTGTAAGAAACCGCGATGCAGAAGATCCGGTTGTGGTCCCTAGAAAGAGAAGCTCTCGGAACCCGTAGCGACCTCGGCGACGCATGCCACATCCTCGTCAGCCCAAAAAATCCTCTTATTCCGACGCCATCCCTTCCCCACATCGCTCCTTTGCTAAAAACCACAATGTCCTATTATCATCCTTAGAACATCACACACCGTTCCCACATATCCTCCCTCACTCCATCCATCTTCTTCTCCCCTCCCTCTTCCCAACAATCCTCCACGCACTCCTCCTCCAATCATCCCCTCTCCTCCTCCTCCCCTACCCAACCTTAGCCGAATGACTCGGAAGCCTAACATCGATCTGTTTTCGTACTCACTCTTCCATTTCTTCCTGCCTCACCTATCTCATTCTCTCTCACTCTTTCCCCTCTCAAACCTCCGGTCTTAAGTCCCGAGAGAGAGAGAGAGAGAGTGTGTGTGGTGGTGGCTGAAAAACATGAGCTCGTAGGTCGGCAGAATTTCAGGAATGAAGCGAAAATCTGCTTATTTGGATGAAGAAGAGGAGTGCGAGGCAGCGAGGTGACACGGAAGCCCTCCAAAAGGCTGCATGTACATGATTTCGTTCGAGATCTTCCACGCGCTCGACACTTGAGGCGACGCTTAGGTCGAGGGAGGCGTTTTTCCCATTATGCGGAGTAATTAATTGGAATCATCCGATTAAAACAGCAGTTTTCGACCTCTACGCGTTAGACGAACGGAATAGGGCGAAACGGATTCAACGATTAAAAAATGAAGTCCGAAATTAATCTTGGATTGGCCCCTAGATCCCGTCCGACGTACGGCATACGTCAAGGGCGGCGTCAACTTATTCGCGATGAATTTTTCTAACATATCTTGACGTTTTTCATAATTTTGAACGTTTTTTAAACATCAAGTATCTCTTTAACGACGCATTCATATAAGCGTTTGTACCTTTCGAAGTAACGATACGCGTAAATCCTTCGGCGTTGAGGGGTTTATATGCAGAATAACTCACCAATAACGTTCCAGAGTAATAAATTCGCTCGCGTCGCTATTATAACCACTCGACTTTCCTCTAGTAAGAATCGCGTTTTATGCAATTCTCTTTTAATCACTTAACTGAAATTTACTTCAACAAAAAACCGATATCTTAACAGAGCTAGAGGGAAGTATATTTATACGCTCTCGTAGATTTTGAACGAGATAAATGAAACTTCACGTTATAACAGGCAACCGATGCGATACTATCAATAATTAGCACATATAATAAAACACGCCGCGTGGGTATATTATGACAGAAATTTCGAACGCTTAAATAAAAAACCGAGTAACACACAAACGCGGGAAAAACGGCCGTCATTTTAGTCCGCGGAGATGTTTATCGTCGGGTCGAAAAGCTGTTTTAGCTAAACCTTTTCCATCAAGATCAATGCTCGAATCGTGACGGGCGCCTCGATGGACCTGATTTGACGGTAAAAGAAGGTGTTCCCTGATTAACTGCGAAGCGACTTCCATGCCTCGAATAATTTTATCTTTTAACCTGTGACGACAGCTGAATGACGTAGTTGATGTTGTCGATGGCCATATAAAGGGAGGTATCGCCTGGATACTATGGCGATAACGACGTCTCTCCGATATTTATAGGCCAGCTGCTTATATAAGACAGAGAGGAAAGGCGATTTAACCCGTCAATGTGACACGACGAGTTTCCTCGTCCACACAAATTGCCAGGCGCATAAAGGACGATTACTCGAGAAAATTTATTCCGTTACATAAAAATATACAAGCCACCCAAATGAAACAATGATAAGTCGTAGGTCTGTTTGAACACCTCAAATCCGTTCCAACATCACAACATATTTAACCTTAAACTAGTGAAATTAAATTATGATCACCTTGTAACCACGGTGTGATATTGTATTTATTATAATTTATTCACCAGCTATATCTATAATTAGATTTTGTGTTTAATAATCTGTCATGAGGGTAAAGAGCTAATTAACCCTTAACTGGTATGGTGAGGTTAGGAATGACCCCAGGCATATTTAAATTGAAAAATATTCACCACGGCCCATTCTAGGCTTTCAAAGTATTGTAATCTCATTTGCTAGCCCGAACTACGCTTTCGAGGACCTTGCAGTGTTTTATCTTAATTCGTCCCCCCCCCCCACCCCCACGGACCTCTTGGGGTCAGATTTGACCCCACCATACCATAAGAGTAACTTTTTTGTAATAAAATTCCTCCACGAATCATGTAAATCGCTGCCGATTAATTAACTTTTGCGTTAATAATATTTATTAATAATCATAAAAACGTTTTATGTAATGTTCAAGTAGGCTGAAATCCTTGCAGAATGCAACCACTGCTTACTACGTTTTATAAAAACTAATAGGTTATAATGAATATTTTTGTTAAGAAAATAAATGACGATAAAAATTCATGCGAAACCTGCCAAAAAAGTGCATGCAAGGAACTTAGTACGCAGAGAGTTGTATGCGACGTTTGTGCCGACGAATCAGAGTGAGGTAAACCAATTTCTGTTTTGTAAAATTTCTTCACAAACGTCTTTGTTGGTTCTTATGCATTCGATAATTGTTTATATATTTTAGGGGAAATAAAACAACGTCGGAGAATTAAAGAATGAAAACGATCTATCTGATTTATCTTTTTATATAATGCAAATAATAACTTTTTAATTGAAATTATCTTAGCAGACGACTTTTATTTTTTATTACCTAATTCAACTAAAATAACTTTTAAACAAAAGCAACGAGTTTATCCATTGCAAAAGAGTGTACATAACGCATTAGATGAAGTTTTTGGTTAAAAAAAGCAAAACTGTTAATTGATACCGAATTTTTACTTTTGGGGTCAAATCTGACCCCAACATACCAAATACGGTGCCCTTTTTCGGCATACCAGTTAAGAATTAAAAAAAAAGTTGATTTTCAATTTATTTCTTTATAAAGCGGAAAAGTAGCGGGCTAATTTGACACAACAGCTTAGATGGTGTCTCACAGATCATACCTCGGTAGTTACAGATTAAATTCCCCTGCGTTGAGGAATCGATTTTTCAGAGGGCAGTTTGGACCAAATCACTTAAAAATTATCGAACCTCGATATCTCGAACGCCTATAACACGAACTCTCAGCAAGCCGAAATATGTTTTTTTCTCCCGTTCGTATTCATAGATATTAAATCCAAGTACCAAAACACGAAGCTTCCATAACTCGATCTTTTTACGTCATCACTCGCGGTTCGAATTATCGAGATACGGCCTTCATTTCATCCCGTATACTGCATTCAAAACGCACAAATACACCCTCGGAAAATTAGCGTCGTTCGTGAGGGGAACGCGCTCTAAAAACAAAACACGAGTGAAATTTGTCGTCCATAGAGAGATTACGTGGACGATGACCCCATTCCCTAGCGATGTGATACCCTCTCTCTACTAAGCGACTACTCCCTCCCTTTCCCTCCCCTTTTCTCCTCCACCACGGTCGACGTTATTTCGGATTCCCCTCACGTCGCGGAGCAGGACCACGCAGCCTGGCCGTATTTAGGGAGAGTTTTAATGGGTTAAACCTCACCCTTTCGACATGTCTCTCCTATTCAATGCGGTGGATTATATGGCCAAATCCATGTAAGAGTTTAGCGTGTCAGCGATGACCCATCCCCCTTCCCGCATTTAAACCCTGGACAGCCCGGCTTCCAACACACAAACCCGTGAAACGGACAGATGTTTAAGGAGACCTCTTCCTTTTCCCGTTCCGGTCGAATTTCCACCATCCTACCATATGGTCTACGACTAGCTTTAATAAACAAGTTTTTCGAAAGGAAAAACTACCACTATTTTTTTGGAAAAACATACCGATCCTACGTCACGTGAAATCGAAAAAAATGCCGAATCCCCGGTTAACTTTCCTCTATATTTAGCCGGGAGAAGTAAAGTCCGTAATTTATTACGAGGAGAAAGAGCGAAAATCACGCGACGACTTCTCATTAACTTAAAACGGACCTGAAACAAGAAACTCCTCTCACGTTGATGGGTTTTTAATAAGAATGAGAACATTCTTCCCTTTCCGAGGCCCTAGCGCGTTTCTCTGCCATAGTTCGACTATTCACCGAGTAAGCTACGACAGATAAATGCGGCGATGAATAATCCCGGGGATGAGACAGGTGCCGTATACCGAAGAAGAAGCAGGCACGCCCATCGGGGTAGACGCTACATCAGCAAATACGGCTCGCATGGGAGCAGAGAAGAGGGAGAGATGAATAAGGGCGGGATAAGGAGATAAACAAAAAGTCGGATTGGATTTAGGGGTCGAGGGCTTTCGAGAAAAGGAGCACCAATCCAGAAAAGTAGGTACTCCCACAAATACTCTTCCGCTTCGCGCACACGCATCAAAAACAATTGCTTACTGTTATCGCCGCTTTCTTCCACTCTCTCTCCCTTTCCATTACTTTGCCAACGGACTTAAACCAACTCCTTCCCGCTACCAAGAGCGGGGGAGGCGATTCTTCCGAGCGAAGCTCCCTCTCAACGCAGAACTCATTCGAATAAAAGATGCGGAGCCTGATCCGCCCCCACTATTCCCCATCCGAAAAGTTGGCACCGCCCGAACAGCCAACAACCAACATACTTGAATTTCCTCCCTGCCCGAAGCCCGACCGCCCTCATATCTACCAGACGACACTGCCAAAAACATAGGCAACCCCTCCTTCCCTTGGTGGCCGAAAAAAAGAGATCCGGGGGCGGAAATGGGGCGTCCGAAGGGCGGGGAGCTTCGCCCTTCCCGTAGAAGAGAGAGTGGAATCAGGAGGGTGGAGCGTGCAGAAGGGATCGACAAGAAGTGGTAGAGCAAGGTGGATGGTGCAGAATGATGGGACGGGGGCGATGGGGCGCTACTTAAAGTATTCGATACAATCGCGGAGAAATATCTTCCGAGTGCAACATGGCCGGAAAATATGACCGCATTACGAGGCACTCAGAAAAGCACGCACGCACGCGCTAACGAAGCAAATCAAGCCTTGCGGAATAAAAGCGGCTAGCGAGAGGAAAACGCAGTGCTTTCTCATGCTGAAATGATTCACCGAAAACCGTAGCGTCGGTAGAGCGCAATCCTTTATAGCGGTAATATTATTTCGAGGACCGGTAAACCAAATGACGCGTGGGATTGTGTCGGAAACCGAATTAACGAGAAGAGCCATTCGTTTCAATTTTGGAATAAAACCCAAAATAATGACATATGTACTTGGAATATTCCGTCTTGGTTAGAGGGGAGTTTGGGGCGACTGTTAGGGTTGCGTGTTCACATACTGTCGAATGCATGGTTTTATGCGATCGTCTTTGATGTTGTTCCTACGCTCATTGAAAAATGCTGTCATATTGTGCCGGCTGTTTTAAGAGCTATTTCAAATACATAAAAAATAATGATATAGCAATTGTAAAAATGTAAATTCATTCAATGGCGCATGTTTTCGCTAAAACGCCACGCACACCCACACGATGCGGTTAACATATATTGCGGAATATCCTCAAACATTCTACATATATCCATTCGGGATAAGGAGTTTGGTTTAGGTCAGGGGTCGCCAATTTTTTTGCTCAAGGTCCAAATGAGGCATTATATACCAAAGTTGCGGCCACATAAGACCTTTGAAACGACTTATGACTGGCTATATGTAAATTTCAAAAATGTTATTTTTCAGAATTATTTTGATTGTATAATGCGTCATACTCGTATGTTAAAAGTATATTGCATCCACTTACTCGAAAAATATCTTTTAGATTGCATAAATGACATCTAACAGCACCTCTTGCAGGTAAATATATGAATGTACATGTCTAAAAAGCAATGGTAAGGCAGGCCGGATGAAATCATTGCGCGGGCTGGATATGGGCCGCGGGCCCTATCCTTGGGACCAATGGCATAGGCAGATGTGCAAAATCCCATAACAGTATCGCATACAGCCGATCCCATGATACACGCTATAGTTTTTTCTCCAAATTAACACCCAAATCATACTAGAATGTATCATTCTATATAACTGCTTCTTACTTATGATATAACATCAGGAAGATAATAATGTTTAGGCACTTCCAGATGAGCTGGAAACTCAAAATTTATTTAAGTGGGTAGGACTGTATGCAAAACCGACTAGAAAAATCGAAAATCTCAAAAAGATTTAACAATGCGGCCGCTAAAAATTCCCAAATGTCGAAACAAATTTTTAAAGTGTATATAATTCTGAATGTGCTACGCAACTGAAATTTTTTGTAAAGATAGAATTTGTAAAATAACCAAATAGGGGTCATAGAAATGTTGATATATTATTTAATTCGGTTGTTAAAAATTCTTCAAGTTTAAACAAATAGCTGTTTAGGTACTAGTGGACAATCTAGGGAGCTGAGATTTTCTAGTTATTTAGAGCTTAGTGCAAATGCACAAATAAATATTTGAAAATCTCCATGAAGTTGTTATTGCGGCCGTTAAAAAAATTCCAAATTTAAACAATTAGATAAATATTATTTCACTTATAGATATGCTACAAAATTAAAATTTGGCAGACATGTGTGGCATTAGTATCCCAGAATGGAAAAAGTATAATATTCTTAAAATTACAGATTTTATGGATTGATTTTACTCCAATATTGTTCCATAAGGAAAGAACGAAAATCGGTGCATAGGTAAAAATTTTTTAAACAAAAAAATATTTCTAATAATGAAACGTCTGAAAATTAATGTGTTTATCAGGGTGAGAAGAAATGCTTGCAGAATGCAAGCACCAATTACTTATATACTATATATAATCACCGGCTATCAAATTTTTCCTTTTCTCTAGACACGATTTTTTTCATTTCCGCGTATCGAGAAGAAATCAGTCGCGGGGCGTCGTAGGGAGCAGAACGTGCGTGGGAGTCATTTCAACGCGGCAGTAATTTCAATGGTTTCGACCTCACGGAACACAGCGACAGGAAAGAAGACGAGAGAAATCGAACAGATGAGCGTGACCCATCCACCGAGACGCGCCCTAAACATCGGACGGCCCTCGGCGGAGGCGAAGAGGGAGAAGCGATGAGGTAATGCGGTACACGGAGTCGTAAGAGGCTGACGACGTTTGGCCACATCCGGTACCAGCAACAGTGAGTCCACGTGGGATAGGCGAGCGAATCGAAAGATTACCCCCTACCCCGAGATGGAAAGGTGAGGCTATTAGGTAGAGGAGCGTAGGAAGGACGTACGTACTACGCTACACCCCGCTCAATAAGGGCCACGAGGGGGCGGTGGCGCAGGAACGGACGGGAAAAGGGAGCACGATAAATAACGGCGTGCACCCACGAAACTTCACAGTCTGAGAGGGCATGAAAAAAAAGAGAGAAAGAAAGAGAGAGAGAGGCGGAGAGAGAGAGGCGGAGAGAGAGAGGCGGAGAGAGAGGCGGAGAGAGAGAGAGAGAGACGGAGAGAGAGAGACGGAGAGAGAGAGACGGAGAGAGAGAGAGACGGAGAGAGAGAGAGAGACGGAGAGAGAGAGAGAGACGGAGAGAGAGAGAGAGACGGAGAGAGAGACGGAGAGAGAGAAAGACGGAGAGAGAGAGAGAGAGAGACGGAGAGAGAGAGAGACGGAGAGAGAGAGAGACGGAGAGAGAGAGAGAGACGGAGAGAGAGAGAGACGGAGAGAGAGAGAGACGGAGAGAGAGAGAGAGAGAGACGGAGAGAGAGAGAGAGACGGAGAGAGAGAGAGAGACGGAGAGAGAGAGAGAGACGGAGAGAGAGAGAGAGAGACGGAGAGAGAGAGAGAGAGAGACGGAGAGAGAGAGACGGAGAGAGAGAGACGGAGAGAGAGAGAGAGAGACGGAGAGAGAGAGAGAGAGAGACGGAGAGAGAGAGAGAGACGGAGAGAGAGAGAGAGACGGAGAGAGAGAGAGACGAGAGAGAGAGAGAGAGAGAGAGACGGAGAGAGAGAGAGAGAGAGAGAGAGAGACGGAGAGAGAGAGAGACGGAGAGAGAGAGAGAGAGAGAGAGAGAGAGACGGAGAGAGAGAGAGAGAGAGACGGAGAGAGAGAGAGAGACGGAGAGAGAGAAAGAAAGAAATGTCTTTATTGGCGAGGTTGAGGCTAAGTAGCCCCCTCTTCCACCTAACCATTACAATTTGGTTACATCAGGATTTACATATTAACAATTTTTTTTTTAAATTTACAATCTTAATTCACAAAAAATGGTTACCACGAGAGCAATATACATATACATTCTCTTATACATATGTAGATAAGTACAATAGAGACAATTTTGAATAATTATAAATATGGAGAATTTTCATTTTATACTTTCGAATATAAATGCTTGAATTACAAATAAAACATGAAAAAGAAAGTTATGAGAAAATTTAACAGAAATTTTAAAAACTAAAAAAAAAATAAAAATAAAAAAAAAATACAATTAAAATATATAGAGACACGGAGAGAGAGAGAGAGAGAGACGGAGAGAGAGAGAGAGACGGAGAGAGAGAGAGACGGAGAGAGAGAGACGGAGAGAGAGAGAGAGACGGAGAGAGAGAGAGAGACGGAGAGAGAGAGAGAGACGGAGAGAGAGAGACGGAGAGAGAGAGAGACGGAGAGAGAGAGATTGAGATTGATTGATATGGTTTTTATTTGGGGCGAGATTGAGACTAAGAAGTCCCATCTTCCACCTAACCCCTAACAGAGAGAGAGAGAGACAGAGAGAGACAGAGAGGCAGAGAGAGAGAGAGAGAGAGGCAGAGAGAGAGAGAGAGAGAGAGAGACAGACAGAGAAAAAGGCGATGGCGTGGGAGGGTAATCGTACGGACACGGAAGCAAAACAGCCACACGCGAACGCAAGGCACGCCCCATAACGAACGCGAGATAACGCACCAAAATATAAGAGAATGGCATAGGAGGAGGTATAGAAATAAGAGGGTAGGACGAAGAGAGAGAATTGGGGACGGAAGAAACTATAGTAGACGGTTTGTGTGCGCGCGCGAGTGTGGAAAAGGGAAATGAAAAAGGGGCGAGGTTGAATTGAGGCCAGAAAAGGGATCGAGAGAAGGGAACGAACTTCTTGTAATTAAGTCATACCATTAGCCAAGTAGTCAGACGGCTATGGGGCAATAACATACGCAGTAAGGCATTGTTAACCTTTGGGACCTACGCATTTCTCCGTAATTCACCAGATTCGTGACCAAATCCATGCATCAGAATCAGCGACAGCCGAGTCACCACTGAGGATGGCTACTGTGCCGCAGCAATGGGCGCCTGGTTAACTATAGTCGGCGCAATCTAACTAGAACTCCGTTAGCAGGGGAAGAGGCGAAGTTGACTCGTACATAAAAAGATAACGAAGGCAAATGCTGGTGCATTAGTTACGCATGGCATGACAACGCTACTGTTCAGTGATTGGTCGGAGCTCTTATTTGAGATTTCCTCCACACTCATTCTTCCTCGGATCCCAAAGCTCAAGTTAGACTGCTCTCACTGCGCTTGCGTTACTTTGCTTCGGAAGTTCTTTCGATAAAACCAAAGAGAGGATCTCTATAATTTATTTTTTGATATTTTCATTTTACGAACATTCGAAGGAAAAAATTAAATATCTTCACTAAGTCGAAGTTCATTTATAAAATTAACAGCCTAAACATAACGACAAGGTTATGAAAAACCATTGGAGATACCTAAGATAAGTACTTTTTCAAGTACCTTTTCTCAATTTTTTTCAGCCAAAAGACGAGTTCGATAATTCTGTTGAACTAAACGTAAAGATTATTTGGAAAATATACTTATCCGTAACATAAATTCGAGTTATATAATATTCATCCCTGACGAAGGTGTTTAGCAGTTCACTACTGCGAGACACTTCCTATACTTTAAATTACCCCGCTAGTTGACATTTCCAATACTTACATTCTACAAAGAAATAAAGTGAATGCAGTAAAAGCTTTGTTATCAGGCGCCTAAATATCCGGAAAACTTTAATAACCGGCATATTTCCAAACCGGAAGTTTACGGAGCTTTTCCTAGAACGCAAGAAAATAAACAAAAGAAGATCGACATAAATTGGCATCTATTGCTGAAACAATTAACTACAACTTCGTTAAAAACAAGAGATTATGTACTTGTGTTACATTTTGGCCAAATAAATAGCGTCTTCCGGCGATGCCGACAGATCGGCACCTTGGGAGCGAAAGGGTTATCTTTTTAATAAAATAAGATTACATTTTACTTGTCTTTCTTGTCCTATACATACTCAGTGCAGTGTATATATTATTTTTAATATGGTCTACATTAGTAGGTACATGTCCAACATTTCAGTTTTACTATTGTTATAAGTTGGTGAATCCTAGGTAGAGAGGAAGCTCAGATAACCGGAAAATTTGATCATCCGGCACCCTCAAATCCCCATCTGTACCGGATAACAAAGCTTTTACTGTATTAAGTTTTTCTATTTTAATTATATCTCAACCCTCATAATTAAACACGAAAATTTTAATTTTAGACGTAATGAGTGAATAAACAATAATATAAACAACGTCTAGGATACCGAATGTCAGTTACGTCATCGTCAGTAGTAGAAGGGTTCGACCGCCCTTTTTTTACATTTTAACCGAAATCCGAATTAACGCTACTAATGGACGCTGACATCAATAGGCCAAGAAAGGTGCTTCGAACAGGACACCGAGTCCAAATGATATTCGTCATCTCCGAGATAGGTAGGTAAGCTAATTGCGCCGGCGTGGCGTGATGCAGACTAAAAGTCAACAGGATATTAGTCACACACCGGGAAAAGTGGAATTTATCAACGCGTGCTTTGACGACGCACGACTCGTATCAGACCTCCGAAGGAAGAAAGAGTGTAATTCATTAGCGTTTCTCCTCAGCAGATCGCGACCTCGGAGCAATCCGAATAATTACGTTCGGTCTTCGAAGAGAGAGAGAGAGGAAGAGAGGAGAAACAAGGAGAGAGAAAGGACGGCCCAAATTAGCGTCCTAAAGGCAATGTTATTTTGACGCGCCAAGTCGCGTCACCACTTCGAACAGAGCTTATTTGTCTCAGCGAGAAAACTTAATTGTCACCGGTGTTGAAGAAGAATGTCGCCAATAGGCTTGCCGGGTTCGCCAAGAACAACACAGCGAGAGGGCGAACTGACATCTTCCATATGCTGGCTAAAACGGATGGAAATGTGGAAAAACAAACGCAGCCACCGGCTATTTTAATGTTTCGCGCGAGTGATATAAACTGCGGCCGATCTTTCAGTTTGGGAAAGAGCCGGATTTTTTTTTAAAGCGAAACGACTTCGAATCGGGCTCTTTCTGGCATCTAAATAATACAGAGTGGATGGTTCAACAATTTATTACGAAAATACAAGAATGGAATAGCGAACTCGGTTAATGGACGGCAAAAAATAGCTGGTATGGTATAGCCTCACAAAACGAATTTCATGCTATTTAAAATTTTGTTCGTAATGACGAACTGTGTAATAATGCGATGATTCTAGTTTTTTTAAGCTAGCGGTCCAAATAATATTCCATAAACGGTCGAGCATTTCAAACAATAAGCTGCTGTCCTCGGGAACAGCTGTTCTGAAAAATTTGCATCTTACGTCCTTGCAACCATTAAAAAAATCCGGTTCCATCATGATAAAAACAAAAAACCCCACCTTTTCCAAGAAGTGAATTTGGAATTAAATGCTTAATGGAAATTTTAAGGACGTTAAATATTGCAATAACTTGGTTGAGAATACATTTTATGATAATTATTTTCGAAACTTCGCCTCCCACCAGTGGGATGCTTTTCCACTGGTTGAGAAACAATGCTTTGGGATAACTTGAACAAATGATGGCGGCTACCATTTGGCCCAAGTGTGTTCATTTTTCATTCAAACATTTCGCATCTACATGATAAATCCACGCCTAAACCCAACCAAGACAAACAACAAACGCAATTCGCGACTGGATCGCACCAACTCCTCGATTCCGAGTTCCAATCCAAGTCACCGAATTAGTACAAAAAACTCATTAGAGGAAAAAATGCCCAATTCCTTCCCGATGAGACGGAACCTGTATTAGTCGACGACTCGTGAGGAGTACCCCCTGACGAAAAAAAAACAAAGAAAACCTTCCCGGGGCGGACCCACGGTCTGGGTATCCCTGGGCCGACGGTTTTGAATTTCCGGGCGGTGGAAACACGACGCATCAACAGGGCCATATCCTGTCACGCTCCTCCCACACATGCCCGCCCGCCGGTCGCCTTCATGCCCTGCACACTAAACCGCCGTCAAAACCGTCTCTCTCCTACTCCCCTCGTCAACTACCCTTCACCTCGCCCACTTCCCTATCCCAAGCTCAGGTTCGTTATAAAGATCCATTATATCGGAGGGAAAAAGGGAGGGTGAGGGATAATAGAGGGTGAGGGATAATAGAGGGGGAGGGAGAACAGAGGGGGAGGGTGAGGGAGAACAGAGAGGGAGAATGAGGGAGAAAAGAGGGTGAGGGAGAACAGAGGGTGAGGGAGAACAGAGGGTGAAGGAGAACAGAGGGTGAGGGAGAACAGAGAGTGACGGAGAACAGAAAGGGAGGGTGAGGGAGAATAGAGAGGGAGGGTGAGGGAGAATAGAGAGGGAGGGTGAGGGAGAATAGAGAGGGAGGGTGAGGGAGAATAGAGAGGGAGGGTGAGAGAGAACAGAGAGGGAGCGTGAGGGAGAATAGAGAGGGAGGGTGAGGGAGAATAGATAGGGAGGGTGAGGGAGAATAGAGAGGGAGGTTGAGGGAGAATAGAGAGGGAGGGTGAGGGAGTAGAGAAATGGAGGGTGAGGGAGTAGACGGATGGAGGGTGAGGGAGTAGAGGGAGGGTGAAGGAATAGAGGGAGAGTGAGTATATAGGGGAGAGTGCGTAGTGAGGGGAGAGTGAGTCGAGAGGGAAGAGTGAGTAGAAGGAAAGAGAGAAGATAGGGACGGAGAGAAGAGAGTAGAGGGAGAGAGTCGACAGACAACAAGAGAGGGATGGGCGACGTGTCCAGAACAGGGCGGGAAAAAGGTTAGCCAGGAAAGACCGAGTGAAAGATTGGTGGAGATAGAGATGGAAATGGCAGGAAATGAGAAAGGCAGGATGAAATTGCGGGAGAGAAATAGGTAAACGAGACAAATGGAAAGAGCGGGAAGATTTCTTTCGAGGAAATTGACTACGAGCGAATTACGTAGGATGGGAAGTGGCGACAGTGAAATTTAAAAAAATGGAAAAACAACAGATTGAGTAAAATTGCGAATATGAAGAATGCCTTGGTGGTTAGCACGGCCGTCTCTCGTTAGGTTACCCTGACGTGGGAATGCACGTCTCTGTCAGCCTTTCATACGGCTTGGAGGTATACCTCGTTCAACGTTGGCGTTAGGTGCCGCAAGAGTTGACCTTTAATGGTAATTAGATAAGCAAATGCTGATTTTCGATGACGCGCTTTTTAAATTTTACGAGAAGTTTTTTATTGTTTATTCGTGTGTCTACACGTCGTATATCGAATTATGGTAGCAATTTTATACGTCGTTATAAGGAGACATCGGCAAGCGAAGCGTCGTTAAGCGATGAGTAATTTAGTGAAATTATTTTCGCCTTTGGTCATGAATAATCTCAAGTAACGTTTAAGGCGAAGAAAATTAACGACTAAGTAAATGAAAAACTGCGCTCGAAAAATAACAATGGGACAAAAAACAAGCGAATGGAATCTCCAAAAGTGAAAAAACGATAAACAAAAATTATAGAAAAAATAATAATCAAGCTATGAAGAGCGAATATGCAAAACAAGTTAAATCCCTTTTTAACGCAATTTGAACTAAACATGGCAATCGATTATTGATGTAGGCCTTTGTAAAGTGCTGCGGTGTTTGGTTCAAAATAAGTCATACCCCATGTTGGACAAACCAACGAAAATTTTTTTTTTCAAAACAAGTTATATCCAGATTAGTGTTTGATGCAAAATGTATTATATCCAAAACATCTACGAGTGGTGGAGATTTGCGCTATGACCCACTGCGTGTGCGTGCTCCCAAGGACGTACCCAGGAGGGGGTCCGCCCCCCGGTATACCGACAATTGCGATATCTGCGACAACCACGCTACAAACTTGCTACCTTGCCTCTTGCTACACTGCCACTTGCTGCGTTGGGTTATGAGAACTAAAAACGTTATAAAAGTTTATATTATTTGAATGACTTTTATTTAATCAGTTACTGGAAATTAGTTTTCGGCCTCAGACCCCTCGGAGTAAATTTCTGGGTACGTGCATGCGTGCTTCTATCACGTGTTGTTTATTTTCATCAGTTGTCGGCATCAACGTTACTTGTTAGGTCGATAAAGGTGGATTCACATGTTACACAATGTTCTAGTGAAATTTTAGTGACTGTGAGTGGCACTAACATAGGCACAAGAAAGCGCAAGAAGAAAAAAAAAACAGATCGAGAGAAAAGAAAAAAATCGACACAGTGATTCCTATGGAAAACATTTCCTGCAATCATGATACTGTAAACAAGAAGTTAGTGTACAAGTGTTCTTCAATTACAGAAAGTGACGTAATAAGTTTTCACGAAAAACTATTTGAAAATATTATATACTATATATGTGTGTATGTGTATGTATGTGTATGTATATGTATGTATATATATATATATATATATATATATATATATATATATATATATATATATATATATATCATCATATCATCATAGGTAGTCTGTCCGTAGACAGGTCCGTGATTATTCTTGGTTAAACCTGGTTCTCCATATACTCCTATTTTCCGCTGTCCTCTTTATATCTTGATAACTCTCTTTCCCTTTCAAATCGTCTATCAGCTGAAACCTTTTCCTACCTCTTTCCCTTTTCCCATCTAGTTTTCCTTCTAACACGTCTTTAATCATACTCTCTCTCCTCAGGTAATGTCCAACCCAGTTAGCCTTCCTCTTTCTGATAGTCTGTATAATCATTCGCTTCTCTCCTATTCTTCGTAGCACTTCATCGTTTTTCATCCTATCTGTCCATTTTATCTTCAGCATTCTCCTCCAAGTCCACATTTCAAAGCTTTCCAAGTATTTGATGTCATTTTTCCTTAGCGTCCATGTTTCTGCCCCATACAATGCTATACTCCATACGTAGCATTTTATCAACTTCTTGCGGATATCTTCCCTTATATTCCCTGTAAGTAGTTGTTTCTTTCTCCTGAAAGCCGCTTTTGCTTTTCCTATTCTATTTCTGATCTCATCCGTACATTTTGCCTCTCGTGTTATGATACTTCCAAGGTATTTATATTCTGAAACTCGTTCTAATGGCTTTCCCCCAATAGTTATGTTCAGATTCTCTTCTTTACCCGATATTCGAATGACCTTGGATTTTTCTGTATTTATTTCCATACCGTATTTTCTACCTGTTATCACTAGTCCATTTATCATTTTTTGTAGCTCCTCTTCCTTTCTTGCTAGAAGTACTTGATCATCTGCGTATTTCACTGTTCTTATAATCCTTCCTCCAATTTTGAAATCCCCTGTGCCT
The DNA here is from genome assembly GCA_028673005.1 of Tanypteryx hageni. Lineage (NCBI taxonomy): Eukaryota > Metazoa > Arthropoda > Insecta > Odonata > Petaluridae > Tanypteryx > Tanypteryx hageni. The sequence goes on from CM054117.1 coordinate 62,521,687, forward strand.
TCTAAAGCTTCTTGCATTAGACTTTCTCCATATATATTGAATAGGGTTGGCGATAGGCAGCAGCCTTGTCTTACTCCTCTACCGATATTTATTCCGCAGGTGTCCACATTCTCAAACCTGACCTTTATAACTTGATTCTCATATAGATTTCTAATCAGTCTCCTGTCTTTCCAGTCTACACCTATATCCTTTAATATCTTCATCAACTTTACCCAATTTACTCTATCCAAGGCCTTCTGCCAGTCTACGAAACATGCGCAGATATCTTGACTGTATTCTATTGCCCTTTCTGATATGATTCTAACTACTCCTATAGCATCTCTAGTTCCTCGTCCTTTTCTGAAACCGAATTGATCTTCCCCTATTATTTCTTCTGCCTTTTTCTCCAGCCTTTTATTAAGAATCCTCATGATGATCTTCGATGTGTGTGACAGAAGGCTTATCGTTCTGTAATCTTTACACTGCATTGCCTTTGGCTTCTTCTTTAGAGGGATCATTGTATATATATATATATATATATATATATATATATATATATATATATATATATATATATATATATATATACACACACATACATATATACATATAATTTAAATCACTTCAAACAAGTTTTATCCAAGATTTAATTCAAAATAAGTTATATCCAAAATTTAAATTACAATAATACGGGTTAGGTTCAAAATTGGTTTGAAATTTTTCACAAAAACCTACAGTTAGTATGTATTCATTAAAACAATACTGTAAGTGTAACCTAGTAACTTTTCCGTCAGCTGTTTTTTCTATCTTCCAAAAGTTTATTTAAGAGGATTTAACTTGTTTTGCACATTTGCTCTTCATATGTAACGTGAACTATTCGACAGGACGAATTGCCACCGAAGACGCCCGAATCGCACGCGAAATTCTCATGTGGCTTTCTCGAACGTCTTACAACTACAACGGTCATAAAACTCCACCGAACATTTTTCGGACCCCGGATCCCGAAGAACGTAAAATAAAAAGGAAAAAAACCATCGGGAGACGATAAAAAAAATCACGGGCAAATCAATCCCCCGAAAAAAACCTCGGCGAATTAAAACATCGAATGGGAGGGGAACTTTATGCGTATGACGAATGACCTTTGACAAAAAAAACAACGCGAGGAGAAAAAAATAAGGGCGAGATACGAATGCTTAAAAATAAAAATGAGATACGGCTGCCAGGAAGTGATTCGTGGAGCCGACAAAAAATGTAAGACGCGAGAGGGCGAAAAAAAAGAACAACGATCGATCAAACGAGGAGGGGAAAAAGGGGCTCGGCGTGAAAGGGTGGGGAAAACAAAAAAAAGGAACTTAAATAAAAAAGCTCCGGAATAACGAAAGAAAAACAGCACGAAGATGGAAATGGACAATGAGGAGGAATAACAGGCCTAACCGTGGACGAGGAGGCGGCGCAAAAAAAAGAACGCTGTCGGCCTAAGTTCTTCCGATGTCCGAGGATTAAGTGGAAAGTGGATAGGAGACGGGAGAGAGAGAGGAAAAGGGTCCGAAAAAAATCTCTCCAAGGAAAAAGGCAATAAGGGAGCCGTGAGAGGGGGAAAAGGGAGGTTTAGATAGGCCATGAAGGGCAAAGACGGAAATGCGCAAGGAGTTCGGAGGAGATGAGATCCGAAGGCGACTGCTGAAGGACCGTGGTGAAAGAGATGCGAGGGAAGAAAACATGGGAATAGAAGGGAAGAATATAGGAACGGGAGAAAAGGATAAAAAGGAACCAAAGAAAAATGAGAGAAAAGGAATACGGTAGAACCTCGAAATCTCGAAATTTCGAACCTCAAAATATCGAACCTCGAAATCTCGACATCTCAAACCTCAAGAGAATAGAGAAAAAACCGCAAACTAAGCTTCGAGTAACCATATGGCCGGCATAGGCGAAGGAAATAATTTCAGGAACGAGAAATCGAGGAGGAAATACGAAGACAAAGGTAAAGACAGAAAACGGGACGGACTATTTTACACAAACGCATAGTGGGAAATGAAGATAAGGGGAAAAGAAGATAAGAAGGGGAAAGGAAGGAAAGCTTTTCCAGAACCAGGAACCATGCTTTGCTCATTCTCCAAAACGTTCGTTGTTAAAGACACCACCTTCCTTTATGTGTGCAAAAAAAATTGCACGTCTATCGCCCGACCGATCGAAAGCACCCATGCGTGCCGTGTCGATTACGCCTTTAGATCCTTCTTCGCGCTCATTTTCGCTAATCAAAACGGGAAAGAAAAACACTTTCCATTCGCTCGAGCGGCGAAATCCGACGGTAATGAAATAACAGTCGAACATCTATGACTAGAACCTTGATGGCAGACAAAAACACTACTTATAGAACTCCAATTTAATATGATAATACGAATGCTAACGCCAAGAAATACAGTGTTTGAGTAGTCGAAAATTAGAATAGCAGAAGTTCGTATTATTAATGTTGTATTGTATAAAAACATTTACAGGTATATCTCGCTTAATGACGGGTTCGATTCCTCGAAAACGAGTCGTTAAGCAAATGACGATTTTCCATGTGGTCCCTTGCTATGATGTTAGGTCTCTCTACGAAAATAATTAAACCTTTAATTGGTTATTTTTAGAGCGGAACGATGGTTTATTTATTCGGCGCTCGGAGCGCTGCTATTCGGTGGAGAGGTTTGACTTTTTTAACGAAATTCTTTCGGGTCGTTATAACGAATCAAGGGATGCAGGAAACCGAGTTTTTGGGGTGATTTTCGAGTGTCGTTTCAACAAAATGTCGTTAAGGGAAGTGTCTTTCTGCGAGTTGTACCTCTATAAGAAACGACAAAGAAAATAATTTGCCGGGTCTAAAAATAACACAAAAACGAAAAAAACATTCGGCTTTTCTCGCAAAATTCCTTCGCATTTACAATTTCGGATCGTGGACCCATCCGATCGAGCCGCTGGGCAAGAACTTGGCTCCCTTAAAAGCTCTTTGCTCTTTAAATTAAGACAGGAGCCGGCCTTTTGGAAAAGCACGGTTCGAAATCAAAATTCCGACCTTCTCGAAAAGACCTTGAGAACATTCGGAGTAAAAGACAAACAAACAAAGAGATAAGATGCAAACGTAAATAGAATTATTGACGTACGTAAACCGCTCTTGCGAACACGGCCATACATCAAACCCCTCGCATCTCGCTGTTACCCTATAGCGGACACTCGGAAGTGTTTTCGCGAGATATTAGCACGTCCGTTCTCATTTCGGGTTCCTTCTTTTGAGTGGGTTTTCTGGTAGCAGGCGTTAAAATCCCGTTATTCCGCACTTTAAAAAAAACTTCCTATTTAAAAAAAATCTTATACGAGAGATGAATCGAATTCGTTCATAGCTTTTCTTTGCAAGCTCAAATTTTATTGAATAGTGTTGTGAGGGGATGCGTAGGATAAGTATGGCACATTCGAGTGCAAATTAAAAAAAATGAGTTATCGACCTAGGATTGTGTAGTTAATGAAATTAATCATAAACAAAAAAATGCCTATATTGGCGAGATTAAGGCTAAATAGCTTCACCTACCTCCTAACCGTATATTCCTAAGACTATAAATAGTTCTATTTAAGCTACAAAGAAGGCGTCATCATTGACAATCAACCTGCATTTTATCCTGATTGAGGTCTGCAGGAATTGCATGAAGTAGAACCTCTCATAACATTAACCTCGTAACTACAAAGTAATTCAAATTATAGAAAACTCGAGCAAGAATATTTGAAGCAGGAATACTACCGCCATAGATCCGATTAAGAATTTCCAATTGCATAGCAAGTCTCTAACAGTACCGAAGTTAATTACGGTTTCACTCGGCATATATGGGTAAAATGACTTAAGTAGCACCAAATTGAAACATTATTTTAAACAGCATTACTAAATCTGCAATCGAAAATCATAACTCGAACGTCTTGATAACAATTATCAGGTCGAATAAGACTTTTCCGCAAGTAATTCCATACGGCAAATCCAAGTAACCTTAACTTGAAAACTCAAGTCGATTTCCTTCGTCTTGCTTCCAAGGTTCAAATTGTGGAGGTTAGACTGCATGCTTTAATCTAGTCAGAAGTTGCACCGATACATTTTGCCGGCAGATTGGTTAATAGGACGAGACTGACAAGACCCTCCTCTCGATAAACCTCGAGTGGGGCGCATGAGACCCGAGGAAGCATTTTGTGGGGCCAGCGACGCCACCATGAAGGCAGACGAAGACAATTATCACGGATAATTTCACACTGGTTACCTATTAATAACAATCGTATAAGCTTTTTCTAGTGATGTCACGGCGCTAATAAAATTACTTATTATTAATAATGACTCTCGATCACATTACGATGCAGAATTTAATGCGGTCCCTCCTGCAAAAAATTTTTCCCACCTCTGCAAAAAACGCCGCACTCACCCCTTCTCCCCCGACGGTGGCGGAAACCGCGAATGCAAAGGTAAATAAAAAACGAGCACCGAACTCACCAGACTCGGAGATGGAAGGCGACGAAGCCGAGGAGACGGCGGAGGAGGAGGCTCCGGAGGAATTTGTACTGGATATTGTGGATGTCGAGCACTCTGATACGGAGCGCCTTTTCGAGACGAGGAGTGCGGCGGCGGAGGCGGACGGTGCGGTGCCGCCGGAGGAGGAGGACGCCGCGCCGCCCGCGGGCGCGGACGACGACAGCCCGTGGTGCATGTGGTGCGAGTGATGAGAATGATGGTGGTGGCCGTGCAGGTGGTGGCTGCTGTGGTGGTGGTGGTGATGGTGGTGGTGGCCGTTGGACGAGGCCCCCACCGCCAGGCTTCCGCTGCCTCCGCCGCTGCTCATGCTCCCCGTGCTGCTGCCCCCGCTCCCGCTGGAGGCAGTCGTCAGCTGCTCCAGCCTTCGCCGCAGAAAGCGGTGTTCGCGGCTCAGCTGCTCTTTGTGCACCGAATGCTTTCTTTCCCGTTCCTCGAGACTCTGCAAGAAGGCAAAAGGAAGAATATTTAATTGAAAATTCGGTCTATAGCGATCGCCTAAAAATTGAATGAGCTATCATTAAACATTCGCCATAAATCATCTATTTTAATGGTATTTAAGATGCGATGAATACAACTCCTATAACAGTAAAACCGTCCGTTGGGGTTAAATTCATCGTCAAATGGATTATAGCCACCAGGTGAGCACAATAATTGATTTTTGGAAGATACGTAGATAAAAGAAAACAAATAGCACTAACGCTGACAGTATGAAAGAATGAATAAGGTGACATTGAACCCAGTCTCCTTGCGTAGAAGAGGGATCGGAAATACAAAAAACCTGCACCGAGCCTTGGGAAAATATAAAAAATCGGGAGAGTGAATACGGTGAAAAAACAATCTAGGCAAGGATAAGAAAGAAAGGAGAAGACGATGATACGAGAAGAATGAGAGAACTTTGTAAGGAATGAAAGGAAAACAGCATAATAAAAGACAATGAGGTCCAAAATGGGGAGGAAAAAAGGACTGAAACAGTTCAATAAGAAGCGAAGCGCAGGAAAGTGAAAGAGAAAATTATAGAGGCGGAGGAAACACAAAAAGCGAAGGATATTGGGTGGAAAAAAGAGAGGAAAGATAAAATACGGAAAAGGCAGAGCGAGAGAAAACATCAAAGGGAGGAGCAAGGAAGGGAGGAGCAAGGAAGGGAGGGACGGATGAAGGGAGATCGGGATGAGAGATGAAATAAACGAGGATAAGCAAGAAAAAGGGGACGGAGATACCAAATGGCACAGTCACTCTTTGTGCTCCGACACGAAGAGGCAACGACAAGCAAGTTTTTGTGGAGTCGAAAGTTAAAGTGAGTGAAGTGGGAGATAAGGAGAAGAGACGAAAGGGAGAAGGGAGAGAGGCTATAAGAAGATCTCCAACACGAGGCCGTCAGAAAAAGGGACACGATCACTGTCAAGATGACGGCGAGCTAAGCCTCTATAGAAGGACTAGCGTCGATTTCGGGGTACTTGGGGCTACTGTACAGCCGAAAAGTAAAACAGGGTAGAACCTCGATAAATCGAACCCCAAATGGGAGACAAAAAGTTCGAGTTGTCAAAACTTCGAGCTATAAAATTTTAATTTAACGTAAATGAATACGGACGTGAAAAATAAATGCACACCGACTAAACGAAAAATTTAATTATCGAAGAACGTATTTTCTCACCAATAGAACTTTACATATATATTTAAAAATTCCAAGTATAGAAACTTCCAACGTACGGAATTATATTTACCGTAGAAGAATGCTGATGGAAAATATCTACTTCGAGTTATACTGATTCGACAATAACATAGGAGAAACGAAAAACAAGTAAATAGTTCTTTAAAAATGAATCAGTTTGCTTCCCGTATGTTAGCAGCAAATAAATTCCATCTCCGATTCTTGCAAACATAGATCGGCCGATTAAAATATAAACGAACTTCAAATATAAAGCAACCGTCCTAAACTGTAAGTAACAGATCGTCGATCCGGACAAGAGAGACTTAAATACCAAGGCGAATCGCCCGTATAATTTATTTACGCGAGCAAAAACTACCCCGAAGAAACTTTTAACTCTTAGAACATTAAATATTTATTCCGCTTGTTCATCACAATCGCCAGGAGCAAATAAAGAGAAATAACCTTGAGGACACAAGAGCTTAAAATTGACGACAGTTTCGTCGCAGAGGGAAAAAAAACTTCATCTTAAAAAAGTGCTACAAAAAGACTAAACCGAGGGCTACTTTCATTTTCGAAATAGCCGTCCGGTACTACTTGTCCTATCCTAAACTCCGAGAGAACTTAAAAAAACTTCAACGATAAACTGAGAGAGGAGGGAGAGGGGAGGAGAGAGAGGGAGAGAGGGAGAGAGAGAGAGACGGAGAGAGGGAGAGAGAGAGAGACGGAGGGAGAGAGACGAGGGAGAGAGACGGAGGGAGAGAGAGACGGAGGGAGAGAGAGACGGAGGGAGAGAGACGAGGGAGAGAGACGGAGGGAGAGAGAGACGGAGGGAGAGACGGAGGGAGAGAGAGAGACGGAGGGAGAGAGAGAGACGGAGGGAGAGAGAGAGAGAGACGGAGAGAGAGAGACGGAGGGGGAGAGACAGGGAGACGGAGGGAGAGAGAGAGAGACGGAGGGAGAGAGAGAGACGGAGGGAGAGAGAGACGAAGGGAGAGAGAGACGAAGGGAGAGAGAGACGGAGGGAGAGAGAGACGGAGGGAGAGAGACGAGGGAGAGAGACGGAGGGAGAGAGAGACGAAGGGAGAGAGAGACGGAGGGAGAGAGAGACGGAGGGAGAGAGACGAGGGAGAGAGACGGAGGGAGAGAGAGACGGAGGGAGAGAGAGACGAAGGGAGAGAGAGACGGAGGGAGAGAGAGACGGAGGGAGAGAGACGAGGGAGAGAGACGGAGGGAGAGAGAGACGGAGGGAGAGAGAGACGGAGGGAGAGAGACGAGGGAGAGAGACGGAGGGAGAGAGAGACGGAGGGAGAGAGAGACGGAGGGAGAGAGAGACGGAGGGAGAGACGGAGGGAGAGAGAGAGAGACGGAGGGAGAGAGAGAGACGGAGGGAGAGAGAGAGAGAGACGGAGAGAGAGAGACGGAGGGGGAGAGACAGGGAGACGGAGGGAGAGAGAGAGACGGAGGGAGAGAGAGACGAAGGGAGAGAGAGACGAAGGGAGAGAGAGACGGAGGGAGAGAGAGACGGAGGGAGAGAGAGAGAGACGGAGGGAGGGAGAGAGAGACGGAGGGAGAGAGAGACGGAGGGAGAGAGAGAGGCGGAGGGAGAGAGAGAGACGGAGGGAGAGAGAGAGAGAGACGGAGAGAGAGAGACGGAGGGGGAGAGACAGGGAGACGGAGGGAGAGAGAGAGACGGAGGGAGAGAGAGACGAAGGGAGAGAGAGACGAAGGGAGAGAGAGACGGAGGGAGAGAGAGACGGAGGGAGAGAGAGAGAGACGGAGGGAGGGAGAGAGAGACGGAGGGAGAGAGAGACGGAGGGAGAGAGAGAGGCGGAGGGAGAGAGAGAGACGGAGGGAGAGAGAGAGAGAGACGGAGAGAGAGAGACGGAGGGGGAGAGACAGGGAGACGGAGGGAGAGAGAGAGACGGAGGGAGAGAGAGACGAAGGGAGAGAGAGAGGCGGGAGAGAGAGAGGAGGCGGGAGAGAGGAGGCGGGAGAGAGAGAGAGAGAGGAGGCGGGAGAGAGAGAGAGAGAGAGGAGGCGGGAGAGAGAGAGAGAGAGGAGGCGGGAGAGAGAGAGAGGAGGCGGGGAGAGAGAGAGGAGGCGGGAGAGAGGAGGCGGGAGAGAGAGAGAGGAGGCGGGAGAGAGAGAGAGAGGAGGCGGGAGAGAGAGAGAGAGAGAGGAGGCGGGAGAGAGAGAGAGAGAGAGAGGAGGCGGGAGAGAGAGAGAGAGGAGGCGGGAGAGAGAGAGAGAGAGAGAGGAGGCGGGAGAGAGAGAGAGAGAGAGGAGGCGGGAGAGAGAGAGAGAGAGAGAGGAGGCGGGAGAGAGAGAGAGAGAGAGGAGGCGGGAGAGAGAGAGAGGAGGCGGAGAGAGAGAGAGAGAGAGAGAGAGAGAGAGAGAGAGAGAGAGAGAGAGGAGGCGGGAGAGAGAGAGAGAGAGGCGGGAGAGAGAGAGAGAGAGGCGGGAGAGAGAGAGAGGAGGCGGGAGAGAGGAGGCGGGAGAGAGGAGGCGGGAGAGAGAGAGAGAGAGGAGGCGGGAGAGAGAGAGAGAGAGGAGGCGGGAGAGAGAGAGAGAGGAGGCGGGAGAGAGAGAGAGAGAGGAGGCGGGAGAGAGAAGAGAGAGGAGGCGGGAGAGAGAGAGAGAGAGGAGGCGGGAGAGAGAGAGTGAGAGGAGGCGGGAGAGAGAGAGAGAGAGGAGGCGGGAGAGAGAGAGAGAGAGGAGGCGGGAGAGAGAGGGGCGCGAGAGAGAGAGAGGAGGCGGGAGAGAGAGAGAGGAGGCGGGAGAGAGAGAGAGGCGGGAGAGAGAGAGAGGCGGGAGAGAGAGAGAGAGGAGGCGGGAGAGAGGAGGCGGGAGAGAGAGAGAGGAGGCGGGAGAGAGGAGGCGGGAGAGAGAGAGAGAGAGGAGGCGGGAGAGAGAGAGAGAGGAGGCGGGAGAGAGAGAGAGAGAGAGGAGGCGGGAGAGAGAGAGAGAGGAGGCGGGAGAGAGAGAGAGGAGGCGGGAGAGAGAGAGAGGAGGCGGGAGAGAGAGAGGAGGCGCGAGAGAGAGAGAGGAGGCGGGAGAGAGAGAGAGAGAGAGAGAGAGGCGGGAGAGAGAGAGAGGAGGCGGGAGAGAGGAGGCGGGAGAGAGAGAGGAGGCGGGAGACAGAGAGAGAGAGAGAGAGAGGAGGAGGGGAGAGAGAGAGAGAGAGAGAGAGAGAGAGAGAGAGAGAGAGAGAGAGAGAGAGAGGAGGCGGGAGAGAGAGAGAGGAGGCGGGAGAGAGAGAGAGGAGGCGGGAGAGAAGATGAAAAGGGAAACGAGAAGGCACGAAGAGTTCAAGTATGGAGCGGGTGTGGGAAGCGGGGCGAGGGATGGCTACAGGCAACGAATAAGGGAGACGGGGGAGTAAGAGAGATGGGCTCGTAATGGGGTGGCTGGGGGGCGGGAGAGAGAAGAGGGAGGAAGGACTTTTGATGGCGAACATAGAGGGAGGCAGTGGGCGTCGGCGCAGCCAGGAACCGGATAAAATGACGAATTAGGCGGAGGCAAATGGAAGATGTGATGGCCGGGTTGATGACGGTCAGCCGAGGGGAAGGGAGGAAAGTTGCTGATTTCGTTGTTTGCCTCCGCACGGCATTCACCGGCATAAAGCCCACGTATTGGAACGACAGTAATTGGGCATTTCCCATAATATGAACGATGCGATAAAATGAGTGAGGGATAGAGAGAGACGATACGACGACGACTACGACCTTAGGAACTGGCCTTCGATGTTATTACGCCGTTAGAACTTTGGCAATTGAAAGTTACAAACACGAAATTCCAAGTTGGAAATCCAATAACACACATGTTGAAAATTCAAAAAACGTTAAGGGCAATATCTGCACAAAAAGATTGCTCCGACTTGGAAAATTACCTACGTGTGCCTTGGAGAATTATTTAATAATCGCGTAGCCCGTAGTACACTTTTAAGTGATGATGAAACGCGCAAAACTCATTAAACACACATTTACAAATGCAAATAATGAAAAACGTGACGAATTTCTTATTACTGTATTCGTAGTTGTAATATAACAACCTTCTAAAGTCACATTAAATACGAAGAAAAATTACAAATTTTAATATATTCGCGTATCTCGCGTTGAAAACCTCCGTTATGTACAGTAATTCGGTTCATTTAATATCAAGGTAAATATTAACGCTATAAACATGAACAAGGTGCGTTTATTTTCCCTTAATATTGCTTCTGATACATTCAATTTACCCTCTGTACCTCGATCCTGAGTGAAACTAAAATCGAACGATGAATAGTGCACAGGTAATGATGGGTAATAAAGAGTGTGACTTTTTCATACAATCAAAAGTTCGTCCGTCATGTTCTAGTTGAAGAGGATTTGGGATCAAAATTGACGTGTTGACTGTCACGTAATGACGATAAGCATACAAACCTAAAAAATTCTCATTTTGATATTTCATTTTCATTAAAAAACCCCCAAAATGCCACCCAAAAAATAAATTTAAATTTCCCTATTTTTCTTTCGGTTTGCAATTTGCAATTAAAGAAAACTTATCAAAACGAATGCTTAAAATTTCCAGCGATTATATAAATACCAATAAAGAGTGAAACGTTTCCATCTAAATGCGACATCCGGAAAATTTTCGCAACAAAACGATTGGGATTGATTGAAAAGCTCCATTCGCTCCGCCCCTATGAAATGTATGAAACAAGAGCCAAAAAATTTTAACGCGGACGTGTGCACAAAGCATCCCCGACTATTCCCAAGACCTCTTCAACTCCTCCCTTGCTATTCCGCCTCAGAGGATCTTAAGATTCCTGGGGAGGGTTCAACCTCCCTTCTCCGGCCGGAAAGGAACCTCCTCTCCTCGCAATCGGGAGACCCTGCCCCCACAGGGACCGGAAAGGAAAGGGCACTGATTAATTACTCTCTGGTTTATTTATCGAGGGGAGAGCGGGTCGGTGCGGAAGGTGGAAGGAAGAAGAGCGAGACGATGATGAATGCACGAGAGATGGATCGAGAGAGAAGCCAAAGAAAGAGGAAGGAAATGAGCGAATCCGCCGTCTCAAACATTCGAGACCGTTGTTATTGTTTGCCCATATATACCTAGTCCTCTTTCGTATCATAATTCAAAAAATCCAACCGACGGAAGAAGTTTGGTTGTGCTTCCAGAAGTTATCAGATGAACATACAAACAAAAGAGTCCGGCCCGAGGTACCGGCGATCATAGCGGCTGTTCGGGGCCCAAAAATCATGAAGAAGTTTTCCCGAAAATCTATCTAGAAATTACTTGCGAGTAGATAAATGATGGAAAGCAACAATCACGTAGCTAGGAATTCGCGGGCCCCAGATCTTGATTTTTTCAATGTCTTCACATTCAATCTCTTTCGGGCTCCCATTAAGCCCGGGCCCCGGGCTTCGCCTCGGTTTACGGTTCGCCACTGATCATCAATATATCGCCGAACAGACGGAATCTTAATGGAATTCCTTCAATTTTCCGTAGATAACGTCTAAACCATTCAAGGAGCAAGGAATAACCTACCATGTACGTCCAATATGTCTTCACGAAATTACCTTAAGAGACGCTGAAATTTATTAACCCACAGGACCCTAAAATATCTCGATCCGGCTGTGGAAACAATGCTAAGGAAATTTGGAAAAAGAAATGTCAACAACTTGCATACGGGTGATCAGAAAATATAACGGCACTAGGGTATTAGCTGCCAGCAAATTAGGTTGCCACTTTCAGTAACCATCTCGTTTCATTCTCCAAAGAGAGCACGCAATAGAGCAATGAACCCTATTATAGAGAAAAGCTTACATTACGTGAATGAGGGTAAAAGCAAGATTATCAACGTTTCATTAGCAAAGCGAGAGAAAAAACTGTGATCAGCCGTGGACGGCAAAATAGGCGTATGAAATAAAAATAAAAAGAAGCTTACAGATCCCCTTACCTGAAAATTACATCTGCATTCCTAATAACAAAAATATTAATAGGTCATTGATATGCTGACAAAGAAAATACAAGAGGTTAAACAGGTGACCTTAATAAAACCGACATGAACGAATGGCAGATCCGAGACATATGAGGGAGAAAATTACGCGGAGAAAGTTACCGAGGATTTTGGTGGGCCAAGATAGACAAAAATGGATCAAGATAAGAAGAAAGATGGAGTCAAGGTGGGGATTGCGATGGAGTAGGAGGAGAAGGACAGGTGAGATGAGGGAGAAGGCGGCTGCGGAAAGAGGTGGATGAGGGATGGATTGGAGAGGCAAAAAAAGGCGGGAATGAGCAAGATGGCGAGAGGTGAGGGAAATAAAGTAGAAGGAAAGGGAAATTGGTTAGAGGGAGGGGGAGAGTTAGGGGGAAAGGAGTGAGATGAGGGAGAGAGGTGGGAGAGAAAAGTAGAAGAGAGGGAGAGAAAAGTTGGAGGGAGGGAGGATGAGAAGTTGGAGGGAGAGAAAGTTGGAGGGGGAGGGCGAGAGAAAAGTTGGAGGGGGAGGGCGAGCGAAAAGTTGGAGGGAGGGTGAGAGAAGTTGGAGAGATGGAGAAAGAAGCCGGTGGGATGGAGAGAGGTTGTGGGATGGAGAGAGGTTGTGGGATGGAGAGAGGTTGTGGGATGGATAGAGAAGTTGGTGGGATGGAGAGAGAAGTTGGTGGGATGGAGAGAGAAGTTGGAGGGATGGAGGAGAGGAAGATGGGAGGAGAGTAAGAGGGAAGGAGAGGAAGATGGAAGGAGAGGAGGGAGGGAGAGGGAGGAATGGGTAGAAGAGGGTAGGAGGAAGGAAGGTGAGGAAGGAAGGTGAGAAGGCGGGGTGAGAAAGATGCGAGGGAAAGGGTAGTACGTGTTATGTGAAGAAACGGGGATGGGAGGATGCAAGAGATGAGCGAAAGGTGAGATGGAAGGAGAAATTCAAGAAGCAGTGAGGAGAAGGTCGAAACATCTGACGAAAATACGATAGCATAATCGACGGTTTGCGAGGTCGACAACCAGCTAGTCATTCTTCTTGCTTCTACAAGTTCCTTCAATCCCTTCTCACGTGCTCATTCCCAATATGTACTTGTAAGCGTGCGCACGCTCGTTCCTTTAATTTTTAGGGAATAGGCTGAGCACGGAGGCAAGTAGAGGAAGTAGTGATGAGGTCCTCTTTACGTCTTTTCTCCCCGTGGGAAATACAATCTCCAAAACAAGTGACGGGAAAGAAGAAGAATCACATGCCGCCAACCACAAACTTCCTGGTCACAGGATGTATGCACGGTTTCCCTCCAGCCCTTAGGATAAACCATGTACTGCTCGACAAACATAAAACGGCAATTTTAAAAGTACCCGCTGGTTATATTTCCGTCGTCGCACCTGCAAAACGAACGGTTGAGGAGAAATCGTGCAAGACACGTCATTCAAAGCCGCTATTTCGAGCTTTAATCGGATGAATAACGTGCAACTTACGTTAGCGCATATAAAAATCTTGTGTGTCAATTTGTTCACGATAATGAGGAAAATCAAAAGGGATAAATTTTGTCGCCAGAAGGACGGTCTTGCGAAACACGAAAACTTTCTAAAAATTTACTCGCGGAAAAAAAGGCGACGTGCCATTTTTTTCTTGGGCACGACAAGTAGCTCTTTTCTCCCTCCTGAATTCTTCGGCATTTTTATTTCCACGAATATTGTTCACGGATTTAAACCTTCGCGGTGAAAATTACGCATTCGCCGTTCATTTTCCATATAATACTGAAAGCAGGTTATAGTGCCACGAAGAACGTGGTTCGACCTACCGCGCTAACTTGCAGCCACAACTAAAACATTCACGAAAAATTAAATCACTACCCTCCCGAATGATTATAATTAGTCCTAACTTCGCGGCGAATAAAGCTGTCGAAAGAAAAATATACGAATCTGCAAGTGAAAACTTCTCTTAAAATCGAGCTCGACTAGAGACATTAACGAAAATTCCTCGGTTATCCGGCGACATCTTCCACACTTGACGAGATAACGCGGAAAGACCGTGAGAATTGTTTCGTTCGTACCACTCGCGCAAGTATTCTGTATCGTTCGCAGCATACGCAGAAGCAACGCATGTCTCTCTTTCTCTGGTACGTGCGGTCCCGATCGCTATGCCTCGACTACCAAAATTAAATTTCAAAGAAAAGAGGAAAGAGGCCGCGTGAAGCGAGCAGTATTCCCATCTTTCGATCCCGTAGTAAAGCGTGTCACGCAGGTTTCGCGCTCCTCGTAAAAGGGGAAGGAACGAGAGAATAAAAAAAACGTCGAGTGCGTCGGTCCGTACGTGCTAGAAACGACCGGCCATCGCGGAACCCCTTATTGTTTAGATACGCCGTGCTACTCCCGACTGCCGTGATGTACATACTGATAAGGAGAGTTAGGAAGGTAGGAGGAGAAAGAGAGAGAGAGTCGGAAGGAGGCGATCTCGACGCACTTCCTCCTCTCACCTTTTTCCGCCAACCTTCCAACCCAATTCTACCTTTGGTGGGCGGAAGAATTTTGCCGAGCGTCGCGTCGGCAAAAGAGGGAAGGAAATTAAAAGGAAAGGGAATAGGGAGGAGGAAAGGGAATAGGGATAGAGAGGAAGGGGAATAGAGATAGAGAGGAAGGGGAATAGGGATAGAGAGGAAGGGGAATAGGGATAGAGAGGAAGGGGAATAGGGATAGAGAGGAAGGGGAATAGGGATAGAGAGGAAGGGGAATAGGGATAGAGGAAGGGGAATAGGGATAGAGAGGAAGGGGAATAGGGATAGAGAGGAAGGGGAATAGGGATAGAGAGGAAGGGGAATAGGGATAGAGAGGAAGGGGAATAGGGATAGAGGAAGGGGAATAGGAAGGGTGAAAGAAAGGAGAGAAGGGAGAAAGATTAATGGAGAAAGGGGGAGAGAGGTAAAAGAGAAAGGGCGGGAAAAGAAAGAGTGATGAGAAAGAGGGAGGGATGAGAGAAAGAGGAAGAGAATGGAGGGGGAGAGAGGAAGAAAATGGAGGGGGAGAGAGGAAGAAAATGGAGGGGGAGAGAGGAAGAAAATGGAGGGGGAGAGAGGAAGAAAATGGAGGGGGAGAGACAACGAAATGGAGTTTGAAAAGTATGGCAGAGAGGGAGAAAGGTAGGGCAGAGAGGGAGAAAGGTAGGGCAGAGAGGGAGAAAGGTAGGGCAGAGAGGGAGAAAGGTAGGGCAGAGAGGGAGAAAGGTAGGGCAGAGAGGGAGAAAGGTAGGGCAGAGGGAGAAAGGTAGGGCAGAGGAGAAAGGTAGGGCAGAGAGGGAGAAAGGTAGGGCAGAGAGGGAGAAAGATAGGGCAGAGGAGAAAGTTAGGGCAGAGAAGGAGAAAGGTAGGGCAGAGGAGAAAAGTAGGGCAGAGGAGAAAGGTAGGGCAGAGAAGGAGAAAGGTAGGGCAGAGGAGAAAAGTAGGGCAGAGAAGGAGAAAGGTAGGGCAGAGGAGCTGAGAAGAATACAGAGAGAGAGAGAGAGGGAGTTAGAGGGTAAAACGTGAGAGGGACTATGTTATAGAAAATCGTGGGAGGAAACGGATAGTGGGAAGACATGAAGGAATGGAGCATGCATGCAAAAGAGACCATTACCGCCCGAGCGCGAGTAGACGGAAGTGTAGCGTTGGCGATGCGGAAAGAGCCGGGGGAGTTGGAGAAGGCGAGTGGGTTAGAGGGGTGTGGGAGAGAAGGGGAGACGGGAGAGAGGGATAAATGGGAGGCGAAGGGTGAAGAGGTTAGACGAAAAAGATTTATCCGTGGGGCAGAGAATGTGCGGGTGACGGAATTACAGGAAATGAGAAAGGAATTAAAGAAGGCAATAAAAGGGGTGTGGGGATTTCTTTGATGGCATTCTTCTCCGCGGACTCGGAGTTCGTCTCGACCCGGTGGCGGGCCATTCCTTCGACACACCCAATTGAGTATCCATCGTGTGCTATCTTGGTGCAATTCGCTGAGGTCGGGATAATTTCGGGTTTCCTTTTCCGCAATCGTTATGGAACGAGCGAACGTGAGAGGGAACGCCATTCTTCCGATGTCTTTGTCTCTCGAGAGAGGACATAACGGGGGGGAAAACCAATTTTTAGAGCGAGAACGAGTTAACGTCCCTCTTGCGGATCGCCTGCTCGAGGAAAAAATATTAGGCCGCGAGAGTTTAAACTTATATTACTGGCATCAACCATAGAAATCTCTCAGAGCAAAAGATAAACGAATATGTCAAAATAGAAACGTTTTACAGTATTAATAAAGTGGTCTAGTCTCACTCAAATATATATTGAAGCAATAAATACTTGAATAAGGATGCACGATCCAAAGTCATTCTTAACGAGTTTAGGGCTATACCACAGAGAAAAAGAAAATACTAAAAAATAACCGCTAGAACCGATAGGCTACTGGTCCTTTTTTAATCATTTCATAATTTCATGATGCATTTTTAAAAATTTTACTGCTTTTATTTTTAAAATGATAGATTTTGTAATAAAGGTTAATGATTCGATTAATTTCATTTCATGTTTAACAAAATCTCTCATTCTTAAATTTATTTTTAGCTTTTAGTGCAGAAAAAATAAAAGCAATTTAAATTTTATAATTTTTTAAATGCATTTTATTTTCAAAATACTACAAGACAGGTTAACAAATACTTCATGTAAGCTTGGGGCAACAGCACTCCCTGCCAAGTCCTCTCGGCAGATTGCAAGATAATAATGGGAATGTAGATTTTTTAAAAAACATTTGCAAACAAAAAAGCTGAGAATCGAACCCGGATCCCTCACTAGCCAAACTGGCACTTCACTGACTTTCCATAATTCCTTTCCGAATTATTACTTGAGCATAAAAAACATGCGAATTGCGCCAACCTCCATACTCGCTTCATAACTTACACAACGGCGCCGTCGACGTTTTTTTAATTCAAGAAAATCCACGATGAATACGAATTTCAATTCCTCCTGCGGGGTTTGAAAAAATGCGACTAATGGAAGCGAATGGAAAAGTGCGAGGGAAGTGGAAGCCGAGGGAAAACGAGGGTATAAAGTAAAAGGAAGCAGAGAGTTGGCTCCGCATTGTTCGATGGTCGAGATAAGGATTTCTCACCTGGAGGGCGGCGGGGAAACGTGCGGGCTGGGAGAAAGAGATGTGGGAGGCGGAAAAAAGCGGGATGAACACTTGTGTTATAAGACACGCAAAACTGGGATAATTCCGAGCAATTTCAAGTCTCTTATGGAATACCGTTTCGATGAATTATGGCTGCGATGCCCTTCTTTATTTCCTTTTTGCCTCAATGGAAAACTTCGCGCGAATAACAATGAGCCTCGAGAGAAATGCATTTCGAGGTAAAAGGCCGATGCAATACAGCCATATCCTGAGGAAAGGCGAAATAATTGCTAAGCGTAATGGCGATAGATATATATATATATATATATATATATACTTGAATTTTATAAGAGTAGATTTTTATCGTTCTTAAGCCGCTTTAGTCATGGTTTCGTAACACGGAAAATAGGCACGTATTTATGGGAAAAAGTAAATAACTGTAGATTAATAAATATTATATGCTTATATACACTAGAGGCCCTGCCCCTACGTGCGTCATCCCCGCCCTCAGCTCGCTCAAGAGAGCTTGGCGCTACGAGCCTCGCATTTATTCCCGCTAATACGAAAATAACTTTTCGAAACTCCTTATCAATACACGTTTTTTCTTCAAAAAGTTTTTCCTCCAACGCGCTATTTCCGAAATATAAATTTTTAAGTATTTTACACGGCCGCCATTTTGTTTCAAGATGGCGGATGATAATGAAGTTTTTTTCGGGGTCTCCTAGCTGATGGAAAGAAAATCTCGTTCACCGCATTTCTCTACGATAAACAGTTCTCGAGATACAGTGGGGGACGGACACTTGGGAAATTATATAATATAGGGGATTTTATCCTGGAATTCACCGAACTGATGGATGTCAGGAGGCGCAACGCACCAAAATGTCCCTATTTTCGTTTGACTATTTTATCTCCAGGGGAAAAAACTCGATATTTCTGTCCTACAATCGATGTTCACTTATATTATCGTCACGATCGTGTCTCCCAGAATATCTGGCTGTGTTTTGTTTGCACAATAACTGTCCTTACACACGGAAAACAAAGTTTTCAATAGTTGAGAAAAAGAATAACGTCATCAGAAAACAGTCCTCAGAACGATAAAAGCGAGTTAGTTTCCACTCTGGAAGAAGGGATCAGCCTCAATCTTGCCCTAATAAAGACGTTTATCCACTTATCCTTCACCCTCCCACCTTTTCCTCCGCTACATATTCCGCAAATCTAACATCTACATCTACAGTTTACCCTGCAAGCCACCGCAAGAGTGTGTGGCAGGGGGTGCACTAACACCAAGGGACATCTTGTTCCCCTGATGAAAACTAAGTTGCATTGCGGGCATATACTTTATAAACAAAGTTATTCCTTCAATTTATTTCCTGTACAATGGATTTTGAAAGAGTTAAGGCTAGCTCAGTTACAAAAAAACGACAAAAATTTCAGTAACAAAAGTATTTTTAAAACACGCCCTCGAGAGTAACGAGGCAAGTCCAAAAATAGCACCCCTGCTTGCGTGCATGGATACATCCATGGAACTCGGACAAATTAATAGCACGCTACGGCGAGATTCGAGAGAAGCGCCAAGAGCCCACGAGTGGGGAGAAAGGGTTACAAGAAACATACGAGGAAGAAGAGATGGAGATAGAAAGAGAGATGGGAGAAGTGAAGAGGAAGGTTTTACTGGAGTAGGAGGGAGGGAGGGAAGCGTAGGTTTTTAAAGAGGTCGGGACTTCCGCAGAGAAAGATAGAAGGACATCGCGTGGGGGAAATGCATTGGGTAAAACAGCGTGTGGCAAAGCTCAAAAAAAAGAAAGAGGGAGGATGAAAAAGAAAGCAACATGCAGTCGGTGCTCAGCCGAGCGAAAAGTTTGATTCCCTTTGAGGGATTACAAAAGGGCCTCCACGTAAAGTGAATGAATAAATTCGAAGAACGAAAAGGAAAGCTTCGTCCGAAGGACGAAGAAGGGGCACGGAGGGGTTAGAATGGAAATTGAAAAAAATAACGAAAAAAAAATGTAACGAACGTTCGGAGGCACACCCCCTGGATAACGTCGTCTTTCCGGAACGGATGGCGTTGCGACGCAACGAAATTTCTTTTTTATTTCGAACAGCTTAGTGCGACAGACCGTTGTCGACGAACACGTACCTACGTATCTATCCACATTAAGGGTCTATTTCGGGGGTCTAAAACACAAATACCATCAGGATCAATTAGGTAATTCCAAAACAGATGGCGGGCCGCATGTCGCAATATACGACGTGTGTAAGAGTAGAACGCATTTTGTCGAACATAAAAAGCAAGACTAAAATGATATTTTAATAAAAATTCGCAAATTATCATCAAAAGCTCGATATTGTGGAAAAATTCCATAATAGAAATAAATTACAGCATCATCTGATTAATAGCCGAAACCGATCTATAAGATTCATGTTCAGTGGAAAAAAATAACAATAACGGTTCCATTTCTAAATTCATAAACAGAAATTTTTATATTCTTTCGTATTTCGTTGTTACAATACGATGGTCTCGCTCACGCTTTCTCATCCATTTTAGAGTAATGTTAAAGGAAAGAGAGGGCCGTACTTATAGGATTGGCAGGTCGCATGCGGCCCGGGGACGACGTGCTCGAGACCCCTACTCTACTTTCATCTCAATTGCTCGACGGTTCGTTATCCTCCGAAAACCGCTCGCTTGTGTGACGGGGTGGGATGTCGAAACTGTTTGAAACAGTCAAGGAAAACGGGGCGGTGAAAGATAGGACACAACCGGTGCGCGCGGATTGTAAAAGTGTCAGCAGTTCCACAGAAAATAGACATTTATAAAATTTCCCTAAAGTGACACCACTAAACCGGTAATGTGCTAAACATTTTTGAACTTTGAACGCGTTAACGATCGAAACCAATTAGTGTGCATAGGGCACACGTTCCGAAAACAGCACGAACATATATATATATATATATATATATATATATATATGGATGTCAACAAGGTGTTGGGATGAGGAAACCCAGTGAGCACTCACCAATCAGACGACTTCAGGTTGGCGAGGCCCCGGGGATGTCGAAGCGACACACGTAAAATAACACAAAAACACAGAAACATCACAAACGTAAAGCTTTCGGAAATACTCCTTCTTCAGCTACAGAGCTGAAGAAGGAGTATTTCCGAAAGCTTTACGTTTGTGATGTTTCTGTGTTTTTGTGTTATTTTACGTGTGTCGCTTCGACATCCCCGGGGCCTCGCCAACCTGAAGTCGTCTGATTGGTGAGTGCTCACTGGGTTTCCTCATCCCAACACCTTGTTGACATCCATATATCTATTTTACCTTTCCTTTTCCGTAAGTTGTTATATATATATATATATATATATATATATATATATATATATACATACACACACACATATAATGCCACCCATATATCAATATAACTTCCTTCTTCCTTGTGCATTTATGCATACACACAGCAGGCCCTAGACATTCGCGGGGGATTGGGTTCTTGTATATCACCGCGAATATAAAACCGGCGAATGTTACTACTACACTGCTTACGTATTAACAACAACAGCTAACGTGCGACGCCGAGGATTAAATCCCCGAAGATTCAAGTTTATATCCCGCGAATGTCAAATCGGTGTACGCGCAGTAATCGAAACCGCAAATATCAAAACCGTGGTTGTTGAGCATTCAGTGTACATGTACGAAATGTGAATGGCATCTGAGCGAGGGCGTGGGAAGATGAAAAGCGAGGTGATGGGAGAACGTGGAAATAGGGAGAGAGATTGTAAGTAGGAGGAGGGAAGGGAACGCAAGAAGGGGCGGTTGAGCCGAGGGATCTTAAAAGGATTAAAACGAGATGGGAGGCAGTGGTTAAAAGATAAATGGCAGCATGATAGTTACGAGAGAGGGGGTAGGGAAAAGAGGTAAAATATAGGGAGTGAGACAGAGGAAATGAACGCCAACGCTGACAGAAATAAAAAAAAAACGACGCGAAGAGTCACGTGAACGAAACGGTGCACCGGTGGTATTTCAAATGGTGACCTTTATGACTCCATTATTTGATTTCTAATGGAGCTTACAGTTACGCCCCACTACGACACCCCCGCTCTACCACAGCCGCCAATAACGCCTCTCCCTTCATTTCACCTTTCTCATCCCTTCGCATATTCTCATATAGCAGGCATGCCAAACCGGCGCGACGGCCAGCGTGCCGCATGCGGCCCTTCCTGTGCTTTACTGCGGCCCGAATTATAATTTTTGTAAACTAAATCATTAGAGATTTTACATTAATACTTTATTTTTGTGAAAGGGAGACAAGATTTTTTTCATATTTACTGAGGTACAGCAGAACGAACTTTCTATATTGTAGTTTTTGGTGGCACAGACGGACGGGGAATCTTCTAGATTAATTCAATTTGTCCAAATCTGGCCCTCCTTAACCAACTGTAATCCTAATGCGACCCTTCCATGACGTCCATCGCTTAAATGCGGCCCTGATGCCTCTGAGTTTGAAATACCTTCTATATAATCTCTCTCTCGCTTCCTCTTCCAATCCTAACTCCGCACTCTCTGCGTCACGAAAGATCGAGAACGATACTACATACAATCACAGAGTTGTAGAAAATCCCGCTCCAGACTCGCTTTTAAGAGGATACCAAAAAGCGCCCCTCGGGATAATACCACTTAAAGAGCCGTAAACAGGTTAATTAAACTGCTTAACACCAATGTTTACGACTTCGGAGGGAAAAATATATAACCCCCGGAGCCAAAATAAGGCACGGGGAAGGACGTCATAAAATAAACAAAGAGAAAAACCCGGTCGTTAAATGGCGATTTAACGATCGCGATAATTAACGGAAAGGGAGAAATTTACGACACGCTTAAAGATGATTTGGGCGATATCGGCATTTTCCCCCCAGACACGATAAAAATTTACCGCCCAGCGTACACTAA
Source organism: Tanypteryx hageni (assembly GCA_028673005.1). Lineage (NCBI taxonomy): Eukaryota > Metazoa > Arthropoda > Insecta > Odonata > Petaluridae > Tanypteryx > Tanypteryx hageni. Next base: position 62,543,865 of record CM054117.1, read on the forward strand.
TCCCCGAGACCTTTATATATCACCCGAAAATCTCCATCTCGCCAACGAGTTTTTTTTCGTACAAAACCGCCCGGGCTCCAGAGCTCCCCAAACTTCGAATAATTACGCGACAATCTAAGCGTTTCGGGGCGCGCGCACAAACGCACGCATTAACTGCCATCCATGTCTTCCGAAACCACACCCGCCCACTCCCGTTTCTCCACCCCGGATGGCTAGCGTAAAAAAAGGCCCGAACAAAGGGTCTCAAAGGGCGGGGGGAGGAGGCGAACTTCGCCTCCTACCTCTCCCCCATCCCTTCCCCTGTTTATCCTCCTGACCCCGCTCTATCGGAACGCTCACCCCTATTCTCCTCCACTCGTATACCGGCGCTCTCTCGCTCCGGAAGAATTCGAGCGAGGTCGTTCTCCACGGGGACACAAGCCGGCGTTAACCTATATGCACACGAGCTACGCCATGCTAAAAAACACTCGCCGGTTCTTTTACTTTGATTAACATTCAGCACAAAAGCTTTTACAATGTTCGCATATTAACTGCCGGCTTTTGTAGAGGGTTGGTTGGCATGTCTACCTCCATTCGATGGATGGAGGTTGAATTCTGCCGAAGACATGGTTGTACGTGCTCGCCATTGTTATCGTTTTTGTACCTCTTAGTAAAGAACGTTAAGCTCCACTTATAAGCTAGTTAAGTACGTAATTAATAAATTTAAGAATAATAATAATAACACAACTCAAACGCTATGTAAAACAGCTTTATTAATGAACATAGTCTGCAAAACTATAGGTAGTTGATAAAATATATACTGATGGATGCATAACACTTGAGGAGTTGTAGGAAGCAGGTAATACATGAAAGAACGCTGAACGCTCAACAACCAACGAGCGAATATCGGGAATATGAAATAAGCTTAAAAGTGGGGCGGGCTAAATAAGGTCGAAGGAAGAAAAGTAAGATAATTCAGAATAAATGACACAATAAACTATGCAACAATTCCACTATATTAATAAACTGCATGACCAGGTAAAATCTGCGGCACATATATTCACCTGATTACGACGTAATTATGTCGAAACTTGGTCGCATTACTGATTAATATAGTGGAATTGTTACATAGTTTGTTGTGTTATTTGTTCTGAATTTTGGAATTCCACAAAGTTAAGGCTTCCTAAGTGAATTATAGAAGTAGGACGAATTGACAAAGGGCGACCATTCAGAAAAGAGTGAATAAATTCGAGGTCGGTGCTTATTCTGAAACATTGGAACAAAACTTTCGATCACGCGGCGTCACGAATCATTTAAAGAGATGAGAAACCACCCTTCTCCAGAACAAAACGACACGCGAGGATTACAATCGATGAGAAGAAGAGATTCGTTTCACAAACGGAAAAGATATTCGTGTAAATACGTCAAAGATATGGCGATCACGCGAAGGAAAAAATAAATAAAATAAACCAAAAGACCTTGAGATTTACGTTATGAAATCAAGGCAGCGTAATTTTTTGGGCCTACAGGCGATGAAAGGCAAAAATGCAAGGTTTTGTGTTGGTTAATCTACCGCGCACCTCTCCGCGCCAATCGCGAGGGCAACGAGAAGAAAACCTGATTTCTCGAGCTTAAATTAATTCAACGGTGTGGAAAAAACTGATCCACAGGAGGAAAAGATGCCGAGTAAGCCTCGCTAAATTTTACTCCAAAAGATATAAAACCAGGGTGAAACAAAGGAGCAAAATGATAAAACATCTAAAGGATATCAGAAGATATTAACAACTCCAAAGCGACGAAAATGTTGAACCAGATGTAAATTACTGCTACAAAGTAACCATCCAACTAGAAATTTCATAAATCGGTTCTAATGAGGATATTAGAAGCGATGATGAATGAATAGCTCGACTTTGTAGCTGAGAATCTCCCTTATTTCACAATTGTATGGCTAAAGATTTTCCAATATGGCCTACTGCCTCTGTGGCTAATAATTTCCGATAATCTCCGAACGTTACGATCAGGTCACTATTATCGTAATATGATACAAAATACCAATGTGCAATATTGATAACATAATTAGCTCTCGACTGACAGATAAATTCGAAATGAGATAAATATCAGCAATTAACTCATTTGGTGTTAACATTTCCAAGAACAAAAAAAAACGGGAATTTCGATTACGAGTCTGAAAAACAAAAGAATAACATACAACCAACGAGGAACCAATTCTGCGCCCGATTGTCACATTTGCAGAAATGAGAACGTAACGTAGGCCAGTGTTTCTCAGTACTTCGAAGTAAAAAAGAACGAGAGAATGAATGAAAAACCTATGAACTTCTTATGGGGAAGGGATCCGCAGAAATCTTGGGACTTCGTAGGAGCTCCGCGGCTCCAAAAAGTCGAGAAACACTGACGTAGGGGCGCATCGCATACAAGCTAAGATGCACTCAATGATGTAATTTTACGAATATTTTTATTGCTTCGAAAGACAAACAAACGATTTCGAAGTACGTTAAATTCCAATATAGTTGAGATCCGTCATATGACAATGGCACCGGGAGAAGACTCCCAGTTGGAACGCCTTTTTGATATCTCTCGAAGGGTCGGGATGCAACGCATTTTACGTCCATACCACGCTTCCCTCCAACCGCCCCGGAACACAAACCATCCTCGGCCACCGACCGCCCCACCAACCTCGCAAGTCATCTAATACGAACCAAGGCACCTGAACTTCCTGCTTCCTCTTGCGAGAGACCTCCTCCTCTCTCCTAAATCCATCAATTGCCTGGATGAATACAACCCAATTACGGAAATCCGTCAAAAGGTAAGAATTTCTTCCTTTTCAAGCTATTTTAATCGTTATGCCGGCGGGTGGAGCTTCCGCTTTCCGAATTCTAATCCCCAATATTTTCTTCGGTATGAACGTACGTGTTAGTAGAAGGGCAATTGTGACGCAAACGATAAACTAATCAAAAAAGGCGCATGTGCATTATTCTCCACCGTTCCGTTGAGTTGGGTTTTGGCTGGGATGGGCTTCTGCGCATCATTTCCTAACCACCAGCACAAAAGAAGAAATAAGAAATAAAATGGTGCATGCAGAGAACTCGACCCATATGTGCGTTCATTTATGCTGAAAGTAGGAGATCCGTCTGAAGTTATATTTATACTAGTGTATTTTCCCGTCAAAAATGACTTAAGTACAGTCAGACCCCGATTTACCGTCCCCCTATATGGTGCCACCCCCGCACATGAATCGTTGTGAGCAAAACTTCCATCTTATGATTACATAGAGCTAGCATATACCTAGATTTATCGCTATCCCCGCTGAAGCACCAATGTCAGTGACGGACAAACGGTGGTGCTAAATAGAGGTCTGACTGTATTCAATTAACATAGCCCCTCGATCTTATGCCACCGCCGGTGCATACGTATAGCTGAGCGTGGCGGAATTACAAACATGGCTCATTGTATGTATATGTATGTGTGTGTATGAGTATATCTATATCTATAGATTGAGAGATATTTAGTTGCTTTTCGGCCACAGGAATAAGATACAACAGGGGTGGCCAAACCGCGGCTTGCGAGCCACATGCGGCTCTTTTAAATTTTCATTCTGAGGCGTATCAACGTTTTTCACTTCAGAACACAATGACATAGTGTGACTGTAAACGTTTCGGGGATGCCAAAGGGACATGAATTATATATGAACTGCTTCGGATACAGGTTTTCTTTTACTATTCATAAATTTGAGCATTGGATGTGTCATGCGGCTCTCCAACTTCTAAAGATGACCATATGCGGCCCCGAGGGTATGTTTTGCCACTCCTGATATACGAGGTAGATTAATCAATGGAAATTTTCTTGCATTATTTTATTAATAAACCTATCCGCAATTCGCTCCCTGGGGACTCGATGGAAAATTCGTTATCGCCGGTGGAGGAATATCACACAAGCCCCTAAATACACTAGTTAAAAAATTTTGCCCCGCCCGAAAGGAAGGTGGCCGCTAAGAGAACGCCGGATGTTACTTCGTTAGAGACACCCTCTATCCAATCGAAAGTCCCACACCACCTGCGTCCCTCTCTCCATCACCCTCTCTCTCCGCTTCTCTTAACCCTGGTTCCCCAGACAAACACCCAACCACCCACGACGGCCTCAAGACACCAGACCTATCTCCTCCCCCCCAAACTACGCATTCGTTCGCCCATCTCTTACCCCTCCACTTTCTCTCCTTCCAGTCCACGCCTACTCTCCGCAACTCCTCTCGTCTCTCTCTTCCTTTTCCCCTTTCCACCTACGGAACTAACCTCTCCCACGGCGCGGATACGAAGCAGAGTGCGAAGAGAGGTCGAGGAGAAGAGAGCTAAGAGAGATGCATTAATATAACAAAAGTGAAAGTGACCGAGAGCTTTGCGTACGTCAGAATACGACGAGACAAACGGATGAGAGCAAGGGAAGGAAGCGATTGGCGGAAAAGAAAGATGATTCATTCGAAAGGAATGGCAGCAGAGAAAAATATTTAATTAATAACCACGTCAAAGCCTTCAACGTTTCACTCGTATAGCATAAACTAAAACAAAATGATTTGTTCACGTAGGTGGTCATATCGGATCCAAATAACATGAATGAATAACATGAATGACGTCAACAAAGTTAACATCCATCACATGCATGTATAATTTCTATTCAAATTTAATTTAAAAAAGAAAATTTAACCTTTCAATATTGCGGTTGGAAATCGTAACATTGTTAAGTGAGGCGAGTGTGACAAACCCCTTATTATTTTAATGCAATCATCATGAATCGTATCAAAATAATAAATACAAACATAACACAGCATTTTGGAATAATGTAATAGGTTATTACTGCATAAATAATCTGTTTAAACAGGAAAAATAATTTCCTGACGACAAAAATTAAGCTGACACACGAATATATGTATAACTCCGTTGGGTGTATCACACCCCGACGCAATTAACGAAGATTGTCGCAGTTGGAATTCAAACAATATAGTCATACGCACATTTCTAAATTCTCGACAACGAACATCCGTTTTCCACACAAAAAAATTCGTTCGCGAACGAGCTATAGATCCAACGATTTCCTTAAACAGGTAACCAAATCAATGCCGCCGCGACAGCCAACAGACGGGAAAAAACCAGACGAAAAAGAATACCAGACGGAAAACGTGCAAAAAAAATTCCGCAAATATTGAACCGAGCGACTTTCAGCCTTCCCGAGCATTGTTTTCCTAAGCGAGTGCATCCGCAATTTATCAATTACCTCTTGCGGCAGGTGCGCATAAAAATGAATAGTGGCGGCATGTTTCTCCCGCGACCTTGACCGTGAAGACAACTCAAGTCGATATTTCAAAGAGAACGATAGGAAGGGGACGGGAAGAGACACACACACACACGAACATACTCAAGGCGGTTTGCAGAGCAAACGGGGGAGGGAGAGAGGGAGTATGGGGAGGGAGAGAGGGAGTATGGGGAGGGAGAGAGGGAGTATGGGGAGGGAGAGAGGGAGCATGGGGAAGGAGAGAGGGAGCATGGGGAGGGAGAGAGGGAGTATGGGGAGGGAGAGAGGGAGCATGGGGAGGGAGAGAGGGAGTATGGGGAGGGAGAGAGGGAGCATGGGGAGGGAGAGAGGGAGTATGGGGAGGGAGAGAGGGAGCATGGGGAGGGAGAGAGGGAGTATGGGGAGGGAGAGAGGGAGTATGGGGAGGGAGAGAGGGAAAATGGAGAGGGACGAGAGTTATGGAATCCCTCGAGCTATCCCCTGCCACCCACATGCTATACACAACATACACAAACAGTAGCAGTTTCAGGAAAGGAAATAAGGATCGTGTTGGGGAAGGGAGGGGGAGGAGAGGCGAAGGAGGGAAGACGTGTTTCCGGAATATCGTGGGCAGCGGAGCGTGGAGAAGGATGGCCGGCCATGCGGACGAAGAGAGAGAAAGGGGGGAAGAGGAAACGGCGAGGTAAAGGATGGAGAGAAGGGGACAGGCGAGAGGGTAAGGATGGTGGCGCGGTAAGAAGAATAATTGCGGCGTACTAAGGAGGTTCCAAACGGGGAAAACGCATTTCTAAGCCGTAAATACGAAAGCCTTACATGCAGTTAGATTAATACGTCCTTAATACACGGCGATTAAATAGTGCTGTTATTAATCTCGCCTCCGGGTACAAGTATTTGCGAGAATCGCTAAAGCATGTAGTTCCCAATGACGTTAAGCGAAAAACTCTTTAAATAGACGGCTGGCGATTCGCGGAAAATGATAGTTATGAAAATTCTATTCGTTAAGGAATTGAGGAGGAAACAAATGCAGCTGACGCGGCTTGATGCGAACGCACTGAGTTTCACTAAATTGACAACATTAAGCGGCTGATAACAGCGAAAGGCAGACTTGCATTTTTTTAAATTTTGTCTTGGAATTCCGAATTTTATTAAGATAAGAGACTAATAATAATAAACAATGAGAACAATACACGCTATCTAATTAATATTCGAATATTTACTGAAAACTCTGGTTAAAGATGTTCATTTCATAAAGGATGGACTTGAAGATGAGAACCGAGTAATTTATATAAAAAAATGCGAGGTTCCATTTAAAGCAATTTCACTTTCAAGATTTTATCTGGAATGAAAGTAAAACAATCTTTAACTGGCAAATAAATGATATGGGTAATTCTAACGGCCATCAAATGGATAAGTTCTCACAATCGACCTTGAGTGAATTACGGCCACGGACGTCCAATTTAAAGATGGCAGCTAACTCGACCGTTTAGCGACTATAATGGCCGTTGCTTCCATTCCACTCATCCTTTTACATGCTCGGTGTGGCAATCAAACCACGCGCATCTCTGAAAAATCGGATAATCTAAATTATTTCATCAACCTTCTAAAACTTGTCGCAAAAGACAAACATTTTCGCCTTTTCACCTTCTTGCCTCCATCCTCCGACGCACGAAGAAGCCCTCCACCTCGACAGAGCCACCCAATTTTCCATCTTCCGAGACTTTCCGATGAATTTCCTCATGTCTCCCATCCAATTTGTCCTTGACTCTCCTCTTTCTGTCTCCCGGGATCGATTATTCCGTACGTCCGAAGCCGATCGCTTCTCTTTTTTTCTGCCGTTCTGACATCCTTCGCCGTGACGTCCGCAATACGCACGCACGCACGCAACCCAACCCAAAGGTTTCAACCTTTCTCAAAAGCCATTCATGGTTAAAGAAGATGAATCCCGGGGGTGCCGGTGGTGTAGTGGTTAGGACGCTGCTACTCGCCTGCTGCTTGAAAAAGCATCGGGTACGAATCCTGTGCAAGTAGGATTTTTCCAAGGTCGCCCGGCCCCCTGTTTGTGTGGTTTGAGGAGACCGCGCAAATTCAGCTGTTACGTCCTTCGGAAGGGACGTTAAGCCGTTGGCTCCCCTGGTGTTCTTCGTAAGAGCAGGCAAATGCCGGCACCGGGTTTCCCTTCTCCCTTCCCCGGCTATTCATTGCACTACCTCTGAGATACCCACTGTGCGTAGGACAGAGGCGAATCGGCTGGACATTCAAATTCAAGATGAATCCCCATAGGAGAAATCGTCCTCGCCATACGAAGAGAAGAGATGGCGTTTAAAAAAGAAGAGGGAAGGAAAAATTAAACGGCATTTAAAGCCGAGGTATAAAATAGACCACTTTTTTTAAGTGTCTCTTAAAAGGAAAAAGTCTATTCGGATAGAACGTGTTCGAACGGCAATTCTCAATGGGAAATTACCCGGTTATACTTCTAAACGCCGATTCTTGGGATATTTTTGACTCGTAAAACGTCACCAAGGCTATGAGAAATAATGGTAAGAGGAAAACGACAACCGGAACTGGCAACAGAGAGGGGGGGAAGAAGACACATTCAAAGGTTTTCCAACAATGTTTGGTCGGAAAAGAACAAGGATTCTTCGGATTAGCAGTCGAGGCGTAAAAGAGAGAGAGAGAGAGAGAGAGAGAGAGAGAGAGAGATAGGGTGAAAAAGAGGGGGTTATAAGGGGAGGTTGACAGCGAGAAAAATATACTGCAAGGACGTTTATTTCTTTTTGTAATGTGGCAGAGACATACTAACGCGAGGGAACAGAGCAGCCAAACCCCTGGGGAAGAAAGAAAGTAGAGAACGGCGGACGGGAAAAACTTCGATGAGGGATGAAAGAATAACATATGAAATGTGATGGATATAATAAAAGAATCGGCGCAACATAACGCGAACTTTCTCAGATCCGTACCATTCTAGCACACCCATCCCTCGCTTTGCACTGGAAAATATCGCGGATAGCGAAACCGTGCAAAGTGGGATAGGTTTCCCTATATGAATGCGAGAGGTTATATTTGAGCGCCAACTTGAACACTACATATTACGACTTAATTACAGTACACCCATTCCTTTATTGAGTAAAAATGCAAAATTATATGAATATACAATATTCGGAGAACCTTTCAAAACAGTGCTTAAGTAAAATTGATGGCCGTACAATTGGAGATAGTGCTATAAAAAAGACCGAAAACGTGTAAAGCGAAACCGTGCAATTCGAGAGATGTGCACGTACATATACGCTGCTGCATACATTAAAGGAGGGAGAGGGATGGAGAGAGGGAGGGATGGAGAGAGGGAGGGATGGAGAGAGGGAGGGATGGAGAGAGGGAGGGATGGAGAGAGGGAGGGATGGAGAGAGGGAGGGATGGAGAGAGGGAGGGATGGAGAGAGGGAGGGATGGAGAGAGGGAGGGATGGAGAGAGGGAGGGATGGAGAGAGGGAGGGATGGAGAGAGGGAGGGATGCAGAGAGGGAGGGATGGAGAGAGGGAGGGAGAGAGAAAAGGGAAAGCAGGAGGCACGTCGGAAGATGGATGTTCAGAACATGGAATGTAGTGGCGTCGGGGGAGATAGAGCCAGCCAGCCCTAAGACACTAGAACGAGGTTTGTCGGCCGCAGGGAGCAGAGAGAGAATATGCGTGAGGACATTAGCAAGCGGACGCATAGGCATCGAACACGCCGCCTCAATCGTTCCCAAGGCATCGGAATCATTCCCAGACTGCCAAACAACATCCCCGAAGGAGGAATGAGAGAGAGGCTCCTAGTTATAGAGCATGGGGCTAGAGCGCAAAGACCTTGTCCAAGATCGCGAACCTTTAAAAACATTCGAATCTCCGGAGAAATCTTGTGTAATCCCAATACCGCGACGGATAACCGTCGGATACCAATACAGAAATCTTAAGATTTAAGAACAATCGATATTACGCAGAAGAATTTTTGACAGCTTCGATTTACGAGGTCAGAAATAGTTCTTGTAAAATTTCGTTCGTCCTCTGGGACTCTGAAAAACGTTCCTTTTGTAAATAAATATTTTAAAATGAAATACTTGTCAAGCTAATATTTATTTAAAAAATATTTATCTAACGTATATCGTACCTATATTTGCAGTACTTGAAGGTTTAGGCGGCTCACCCACCACATGCCACAACGAGACATTAAAAAAAAATTAGTCGAAATAATATCAATTATGCTGTCGTCCCAATCGCAGTGTATTAATTTGGACCGAAAACGTGTCACACCTTGTCATTTTCTCATATGTTATGTATAATATATATAATAGATATAATATATATAATGTATAATATAAATAATATGTATAATATTGTAAGATGAATTAATTAACAAAGGAGCTCGAACTCGAAGCTCTTAACAGGAAAAATATATGGATAGAATATTGTATGTGGTATGTGAAAAATTGTAAACTGAATCTTCTGAATATGTTTTTATATGTTTTAAATGTTTTTTTTATATGTTAATTTTGTAACCTTGCCACCGGGCCAGGCGCCCACTTGCATTGTATATTGAAATAATAAAAAAATAAAAAATATGGTTTTCCAACCGCTTTGTTGGTATCGAAACATCCTAATTAGAATTAGTCACAAATTGAGCTCATTATTCCATTTTTTAAGCCGTACACGTCAGAAACTGAGGCCCGATTCCCTTATGATGAATTATAAACATCCAGCCTACGACCTTAAGACAAATAAGACCAGAACGGGGGCATGATTCGAGGAGTCAATTACGACACTACTCTCGCGAAAAAAGCCATTCGTAAAGAAAACGGGTCGAGAATGGGTGGATACCATTCGGTGTCACTCTCCTCGAAGCTCTGCCCGGAGGCCTCGAAGATTCGAAAACTGTCACGAAGGCTATCGAAGTGGAGGAGAGAGAGAGAGAGAGAAATGGAACCCGGCGGCGAATTTACGGCGTCCTAATCTCTTCGATAACGTGGCTTTCCCTCCATTGCCTGGGTCGTACGGCATAGAGATACGCACAAATGGATGAGAAAATGTCGGACCCGACAAGAAATCGAACCCGAACCTTCTGATAGGAGAGAAAATGTCCCATCTTACGTTGGAACTTGCGATCACCTCTCGGTCTCTACCAGATGTGGCTTCTGCGATTCGCTTGACATCAAAGACAGTTGACCGTTTTAAAAATCGTGATCGATATTTGTCTAGATTATATTCTGAATTTAAAATGTTATTTTAGAAACTGTTTTGGGTCTAATATCAGTCATATTCATTAATGTCGAGCATTGCGGAGATTAGAACCACAAATTATCTCGGTAGGAACTTATCTATAAAAATAATTAAAGCGAATTTCCCACATTTCACCATATATCTGCACTGAACGATGCAGACATACCTCAGTCCTAGTAAAAGCGCAATTGTTTTTATTTTTCTTTTGGTATATTTTGCATCAATTCGCAAAGATGGGGGAACCGTTCGCCACAGCTTCAACGAGTACTGAAATCATAAGGTTACCGAGACCGTAAATTCATCCTCTTTCGCGCTACGTGACTTTAAATTTGTTAAGGCCGTTCTCCGATCCATCCACGTGTTCACTTGTGTCCGTGCGAGTACAGGAGCCGAAAAGTTGTCCCACGATGCCCTTTCTAGTCTTCCTCACGTATTCGCGTTTCCCCGGGGGAAAAAAGAGGAGCTAGAAAGGAGATACTTCATCGAGGTCGTCCGTTTGTGGTTTCTAAGATGCGCACGGCAGACGAAGGAGGGAGGAGAAGCAAAGGAGAGGGAGGGAGGAAGTCGGAGAGATGGAGGCGAGGAGAGAGAGAGAAGAAACGAGGATGGGTAGAGGAGGGAAAGCAGGTCGTGGACTGAGGTGTGAATTCCCGTCGTCACCAAAAGACAGTTTGGCGAACTGTACTCGACGGAGGTAAAGGACCGCGTATCGGAGTCGCAGCCCTGGTTATGAGACATACGAGCTTCGCTAAACGATATTTCGAAGAGAGATATAGAAATCTGGCAAGGAAGCGCGCGAAGTCTATTTTCGACGGCGCAAACTCGATTAGCATAAAGAAACGTTTGTCACCGGTGAGGTTTAGAACGGCTTAAGAAATTAGGGGTTCGAAGCCTTAACCTTGAGGAGCTCCATTATGAGAGATGAAAAATGGCGCTAAACGTAATGGAAAAAATTGACAAATTCGCAAAATCACCTTCCCGCGACCTTAATACAACGAAGCTCTGTAGCTAGAAAATAGCTCGTTGGTGAAATTTCGCCAAATAAACGAGTTGAATTACTTTTGCCATTACCTATGGCTTGACTTATTCGAATTTGACTTAACGACATGAAAAATTAATCTATTTCATCGACACGATTACCGACTTAAGTTTATAAGGCAAAAAAAACAAAAACGGTATCGCTAACCGCATAACTGTCCTTTAAGCAAAATAACATATTACGCATTTCGCGCGTTAATTATGTGGTACACCGACAATAAACGGATTCGAAACCATTCTTTCCCGTCACCATTCAGTTTATATCCAACCATATTCGATGCGAAAAAACGCAATACTTGGATTAATTTTGACGGGCGAGTGTAAAAGCAAAAATTGCTGGCTTAAAAAGATTCGGATAGGAACACAGTGGCCCCGATTACGGACCGTCCGGCCACTTCGCCAACCATCGTGACGACGAGAAACGTGAGTAGATGTTAACAACAAACATCATTTGCCAAGCCAGTCATGGTCGTATAAAAATCACGCAAGCCACTCCGCTACCGAGGCCGTGTCTGGGAGTTGTAACGAGGGCACACAGCCGCGGCACGTACATGAAAGTACTCGACGTTCCCATAAGTGCACACCCGAGCCATTTTGCACTTATCCTCCTCCCCCCTTCCTACCTTACTACTCGCCGTGTTTCTGCCCCTCGCCCTACCCTTCCTCCCCCTTCAACTCCCTCCTAATCTCTATACACTCTGACGAACACGCTTTGGTGCGTTCACCTCTCGATTTCCACCTTAACACACTAAAGCTGAGTTTTTTCCAACAAATAACGAGATGGTATAAGTCAAAACACGTCAATGACCAGGTATTGTCAAATCGAACTTTGCCAGTCTGACATTTCGCGGGGCTAAATAAAACGTCCGAACAATGCGCGATGGTCGGTTTCTGGGCAGAGCTTTAATATTTCCGTTTTCTACAATTATTTTTCCAATTATAGTAGACTCCCGCATTACCGGAGGCCTCGGGACTGAGCCTATTCCGGTTTATCGATATCCCTATTTGAATGCACCAGAGCATACACAACCTTAAAAGAAAAAATATTAAGACAGTAAAGAAAAAATATTAAGACAGTAAAGAAAACACTCAACAAAAGTGAAGTGTGTTTAACTGATGTAGCATAAGAAACTTTCAAGTTATAAGTTTTTGAAACTCTAGATTATTCAATAGTGAGTTTACTGTAATGAGAAACTTAGAAACTTTTTCTGGAGAACCTAAGTTATTGCGGCCTATTTGCCTAAATCGTCCACTTAAACCAGGGGTGGGCAACCTTTTCCACGGTTACGAATTCTTCGGCGGCCGCACTGCAGGTTGTCAATGCTTCCTTCAGCTGGCCGGATTAGACTTTAAGTCGAACCTTAGTAGAGATTCTGAGGTATCATATCAGTTTCTTACCTTTGATTCTGTTTGTCACCAAATCGGAGATTATTTGTGTTTACCTTCAGCGAGAAAGGCTCTCTCTCGCTGCTAAATGACGCAGTTTGGTGCTTTATTACGAATATGACCTAATTTTCCGCCTTCAGATACTCCCACATTCGATTGGAATGCATTCATCGTTTCTCAATGGAGACGAAGAAAATTCATTTCTGAAAGTGCGACCTTGATACATCTAACAAATAACGCCACGGCAATTCCTGTTGGCAATATATGCGCATAATGTCACAGCAAGCAATCGATACAACAATTCACATTCGACAGGCGGTTTGCTACATGGGCAAGGACAGGAGTGATAAATGTGTCAAGCATGTTAGGTAATAGGTCGAAAAAACGCCAACGCAGATACTTGAGACTAAACCGTTGAATGATTAATAACCACATAAAAAAATTCTCATTTGTTCTAAACCAATACAAAATTTATGGTACATTCAAGAAAGAATTCTATGCTCATCTTATGGGTGAAATCAAATTGGCAAAATATATTTCACCAACAGCCATGAAAAAGGTAGGATAAAATGGATGTGCCATCCTCGTTGGCGATTAACCGATGGCAGATTCTAAAAGAGAAATATAGTTCATCAAAATATGGTAGAGGTAATTCATTTAACCAAAACAGAGGTTAAGTAAAGGAAGTAGATTGTCACATACAAAGCAGCCCCTCAGCGGCAATTCAGTGATCATCGATTCCAATAAAAATCGCAGAAAACGGTTACGCTACCGCTGAAATACACAACTGGCTTACACAATCGTATTTTATGGCCAACAAGTAAGAGATATAATCTATTGGATTTCAGCCATAGGGCTAGCGCCATAATTTATTTTAATTTTATTTATCTGTTCATTATTTTCAAAAGATACACGTTTTTTTTCAATTTAATATAACCTTTTTTCTTTAGAATGTTGACCGCAACACTACATATGTTCACGCTTACAACTCTATTCTAAAAGCCTCACGACTAAAGCGACTTTTATTCCTCTAGCCTCAACTCTACACACTCTCAATGCCTTATAGTAGATCATACCAACCTGAATAACACGAACCGAATGAGGTCCTTTTCATTTTGGACCTCGACGGAAAACCAGTTTATCGCGTAGTCAGCGAGCACTTTAACGGCGCTACCCGGTGAAGGTGAAGTAATCCGAGTATTTTCCCGCATTAAACCCACTTCTGATTCCCACGACGTTTCCAGCACGCTTAAATATGTGAAGGCAAAAGGTATTAAACGACGCTCCGAGAATAAAAGAATCCAATGTTGCGCGGTTCGGAACAAATCCTTTTCCCCCTGCATAAAAATTTAAGGCACACAAAAAAATTTCTATCTTAATTTGGGCGAAATCGTAAAAACTATTCCTCCTAGAACTGATTAAGCCGAATGAACGTTAGATTGAAGCTCGACGAAAAGTCGTGCCCTTAGCTGAAGACGTTATAGGCAGAGGCGGATATATGGCCATGCTATCTAAGAAACCGTCCACTGCAGGCATGTCAAACTCAAAGAGGCACCAGGGCCGCATTGAAGCAATAGATGTTATGCAAGAGCCGCATTAGGGTTAAAGTTGTTCAACTAGGGCCAGAGTTGGAAAAAATAGACACCTGAAAGTTTGGACATCTGCTATGCAAAAACATCTCAATAACTAAGAAATATCTTGTATCCTCTTCACAAAAATAAAGTATCTATATATATAATCTCGAACGATTTAGTTGAGAAAAAATCGCATTCGGGCTGCACTAAGGCACAGAAGAGTCCATCACTTTGACAAGCATGTTCTATGGTCTTGCGCCTAGAGCCGTGTGAGAGTTAGTGTTAACAGAGTCACGAGCTTAGTGCGAGAGGGGAAGCGTGAAAAGTCCCAACACAAGAACGGTTATATCTCCTAAATTATGACGAAGATCATCGTAAGCGATAATAGGCGAAGACCACCACAAACAGGCGGATTCGTAGGGAAAAATAATTATTTCCAATCGAAGACTGAGCTGCGATCGACATCGACCTCAGAATCCAACCCACTATATCTTAAGTATATAAGCACGCAAATAAATTATTTAGAATTTGATGGCTTTCTTTCCTCCAAAAAAATCCGAAAGCGGGAGTGGTGGGCCTCGCGAACCACTACCGCCAAGGGACCTCGCACTCCTTAAATCTGCGCCTAACGCAAAAAAATAATCTAAGCTCCCATCGACATCGTAAGGGGCGATAGCGAAGATAAGAATACGCGAGACTGATGTGGGACAATGATACAAAAGGCTTCTTTTTTCCTGCGACAATCGGGGACCACAATAGGAGAACCAAGGTTATAAGCGAGAACGTTGAGGGACATTTGATCCCAATATATCCTGTACTGGCCGACGATATGGTGAACTGCAGAGTACGCCAATCCCACATGCCGCCCTGAAATTTACCAACAGGCGAGTGGAAGGGCAGGCTTTTCACCAAAATGTCTTCGACAATTTTATATCCGCTTGCAGGTTTGACTCTCCTAATATGTGCCATGGTAATCTTACAATTAGGGGGAAAACGGGCTTCGATATCGCTCTATCCTACGATCGACTTCTCTTAATAATAGAGCTAATGAAGAATATATAAGTAACCACAGACGTGTCTGTGTACACATACACGCACATGCATGGAGACGTAGCGTTATATTTCGTGAACGAAAAACGTTTATCAGAGCGATCACACCAGCACGCGCACTCTATATCAATTACAGCCGAGCCTCCATTACTCGAAACAAAAAATTCCGAATAAAAGAGAACCCGAATTACATAACTTCAACTCCACAAAAAAGGGAAAAATACATATTAGTCCAGCGATTAAAAAAATGAGAACGGCAAAATAATTCCTTTGTTTTTAGCGACGCAAAAGGATACAACGGTAGAACGAATGTTTATTACGCCTTCCGACGAATCGTACGAGAAGGGAAAAACCAAAGATCAAACCGATAAAAAAAACTCCTTCACCCGAACGAACCCGGACTGCGACGGGAAGGCTGACCTCGCGTCCACACTCTCGACTCTCTTTATTTACAAAACTTTGGGCTTGCTTTCCCCATCGCCTTCGACGGCTGCGATTCGCGTTCAAAAGGACGTCGGCGATTTCGTGTGCCGCCATCTCTCTCTCCTCCAACTTCCCCTGCCCGCTTTCTCGCCATACGCATAACGGTCCTGCGACTACAATTGGCACGCGCGCGCGCACGCACACGCTCGCACGCACGCACTCGCACACGGGCGCGCGACGAGCTGGCATATATTGCAGCGGCGGGTATATTGCAAAACGAAATCCAAAACCTTGATCTGATAATCCAAAGTCCAATAAAAATTATATACGGTTGCGTTCATTCCAGCACTGAATGAAAGCGTTAAAAGGATTTAACTTTGGCATAATTTAAAAAAAAAACCTTTCAACATCTGGATGAAAGCGAGAAATGTATCATATTGCATTCGATTACGAAAATACAAGCAAGGACGAAAAATTCGTTGAATTGTCCATAAGCCAAAAACGAATGCACCTAACGCTATTCGTTTTAGTTCTGCGTTTGTATAAGATTTATCAATTGCCTATTTGATTAGTATTTCATAAAAGTATTTCAAATTGAAAATAAGGACTTAATGGTTTAATACGAAAATATTCCGCACTTTTTGTTAGTCATAGTCAGCCCCAGATAGAAAGCGTATATTTCCATTAAATTATAAAGAATAAACTCGAGTTGTATTTCAATTAATTACTGAAAAAGTATTCTAAAAACATCAACCACGCTTTCCTTGGATATTTTAGACAATGTTCCTCGCCCACCAAAAATATCGCTACTTAAAAAAATAATCACGACGCCAAGTAGGACACAAAAGCGCAAACATGATAACAAATACATAATAACATTATCTAAAATTAAAAATAGCAAACTACGCGAGCTGAATTTAGAGAGTGGAGAGGAAGAGGAGGTGAAAGTCGCTAAAATCCTCGAAAATATTGTTTACAAGTATGGCTTAAAAAATAGCCAAATGACGCGATTGCCTAAGAGCGCAACGTCACGGGCAATCGAGAGAAGGCAGTGAGCGAAGAGAAGCGTTGTCAAGAGGGGAGGGGGGGATAAAGAGGACGGGAGGAGGGAGGGATAAAGAGGACGGGAGGAGGGAGGGATGAAGAGGACGGGAGGAGGAAAGGATGAAGAGGACGGGAGGAGGAAAGGATGAAGAGGACGGGAGGAGGAAGGGAGGGAGAGGACGGGTGGAGGAAGGGAGGGAGAGGACGGGTGGAGGAAGGGAGGGAGAGGACGGGAGGAGAGAGGGAGGAAGAGGACGGGAGGAGAGAGGGAGGAAGAGGACGGGAGGAGGGAGGGAGAGGACGGGAGGGAGAGGACGGGAGGGAGAGGACGGGAGGGAGAGGACGGGAGGGAGAGGACGGGAGGGAGAGGACGGGAGGGAGAGGACGGGAGGAGAGAGGGGGGAAAAGACGGGAGGAGAGAGGGGGGAAAGGACGGGAGGAGAGAGGGGGGAAAGGACGGGAGGAGAGAGGGGGGGAAAGGACGGGAGGATAGAGGAAGAGGACGGGAGGGAGGAAGGAAGAGGACGGGAGGGAGGGAGGAAGAGGACGGGAGGGAGGGAGGAAGAGGACGGGAGGGAGGGAGGGAGGAAGAGGACGGGAGGGAGGGAGGGAGGAAGAGGACGGGAGGGAGGGAGGAAGAGGACGGGAGGGAGGGAGGAAGAGGACGGGAGGGAGGGAGGAAGAGGACGGGAGGGAGGGAGGAAGAGGACGGGAGGGAGGGAGGAAGAGGACGGGAGGGAGGGAGGAAGAGGGCGGGAGGGAGGGAGGGAGGAAGAGGACGGGAGGGAGGGAGAGGGCGGGAGGAGGGAGGGAGAGAAGAGAAATGGGAGAGAGGAAGGAGAGGGAGAGGGAGGAGAAAAGAGGGAGGAGAGAAAGAGGGAGGAGAGAAAGAGGGAGTAGAGAAAGAGGGAGTAGAGAAAGAGGGAGTAGAGAAAGAGGAAGTAGAGAAAGAGGGAGTAGAGAAAGAGGGAGTAGAGAAAGAAGGGGGAGAGCGGGAGGAGAGGGGGGAGAAAAGAAGGAGAGGGGGAGAAAAGGAGGAGAGGGGGGAGAAAGGGAGGAGAGGGGGGAGAAAGGGAGGAGAGGGGGGAGAAAGGGAGGAGAGGGGGGAGAAAGGGAGGAGAGGGGGGAGAAAGGGAGGAGAGGGGGGAGAAAGGGAGGAGAGGGGGGAGAAAGGGAGGAGAGGGGGAGAAAGGGAGGAGAGGGGGGAGAAAGGGAGGAGAGGGGGGAGAAAAGGAGAGGGGGAGAAAAGGAGGAGAGGGGGGGAGAAAAGGAGGAGAGGGGGGAGAAAAGGAAGAGAGGAGGCTTCTTATCTGTGTCATGAACATCAATCCACATTCATTCCGTTCTATCCTTTACGTCCAGCGGGACGTCGGTCGATACCAAGGGATCACAACCATGTGGGGTAGATGAGGGAGCTGGGGCGCTAGAAGGGAGAGGCCGGAAAGAGGAAGAAGGCCTAGGGGAGAGAGGGACCAGTAATGGAGTGAGGGGGCGCGGAGTAAAATGAGGGGCACGATAGAGGAGGCAGCGTAAGTACGAGTCAGCCAACACTCGGGATCTCAGTCGAGATCCCGCGAATTTTTCTCCCATCCTCCGTCAAACCCTCTCACTCACCCTCCCTCACTCATTCACTCCTCTCAGTCCCTCATCCCTTCTCTTACCCACGTTTCCTTCCTTCCTCCGCCCATCAGAGCCAATCGTCCGACATACCCTATCCCTTTGCCTTACTGCATCTCGCCTCTCCCTCCGGTCATCCTCACGACTCGCTCATTACGAGATAACGCCCACGAGAATGGCACCGGCGGCTACAGCCGCGAGTGAGCTGGTTTTGAAAATCCAACGTCGTCCTGAGGAGCTCGTAAAGCAGATTTTTCCCGTCGAGTTCGGCGAGAAATCGCAGGATGGTGAAAATTGACGGCGACCGTTGAAAAAATAGTAATTTTTCGGGCAATCCGAACATTGTCGACTGTTATGCAATACATTCTGCTACGCATTCTTACATAAAAACATGCACACACTATATGTCAACGGCATATTATAAAAAAACTAGTGTGATTTCCCGTTAAAAAGGACGGCTATGAAAGAATTAAACATTAAATTAAAATTTAAATAAGTTTCCATTCTTCTTCTCACTTTTCCCTAAAAATGTAGCTCGCTCTCTCTCTCTCTCTCAGCGAGACATTTACAAAGTAAGCGTGACGGAACTACAAACATAACCCATTATATATGCAGAGATAACGCTAAATGTATACATACGTATACTTCGCATATTTCTTAAGTTTATATCACATGCGACGAAAATTTAACAACTTCTTCGATCAGATAATTCAGAGAAATTGAGTAGAAACAAAAGAAACGAACGAAGCGGCAAAGGCCCAGTTAAAATTGAAAAAAGCAATCTCTACCTCTGCAAGTTTACAACGACGATCCCGATCCGTGTCTCCCCGATACAGATTACAACAGCGATTATAAAATTTTACTTTCGAATTCATTCGTTCATACCCATAAAATTAAACAATCACAATATATGCGAGACAGCATCGACAAACATTTAAGTTATAGGCTTATAACCGAAATTAAGCGCGATCGTAAACATCCTGGCTATTCTACGTTAAAACTTCAAAAAGAACGGAGAGGCCATTATTTTACGAGGCTACGCGACGATCATAAAATTCCCGAAATTTCGCTCGCACAGCTCAAGCGGACTGGCGCATAATCACAGGAAACGAATACGGGAGTGCATAATAAAGTAAAAACGACAAGGGAAGATTATATCGCGACGAAGTAGAGAGGGAGAGAACGGAGGGCAAGAGAGAACAATAAATAGGAGCCGAAAGCTGTAGAACGAATATGGCCAGAGCATATAAAACATCGATGCAATGCACTCTGCACAACTTTCTCATAACCCTACACTTCTATTTCACACGATGTCACTGGTTACATTGTGGTATGGATACCACGACGATAGCCGAGTGTAAAACATGACACATAATAGTGTGGGGGTGCCGGTGGTGTAGTGGTTAGGACGCTGGCTGCTACTCGCCCGATGCTTGAAAAAGTCATCGGGTACGAATCCTGCGCGAGTAGGATTTTTCTCAAGGTCACACGGCCCCCTGTTTGCGTAGTTTGAGGAGACCGCGCAAATTCAGCTGTTCCGTCCTTCGGAAGGGACGTTAAGCTGTTGGCCCCCCTGGTGTTCTTCGTAAGAGCAGGCAAATGCCGGCACCGGGTTTCCCTCCTCCCTCCCCGGTTATTCATTGCACTACCTCTGAGATACCCATTTGTGCTGTAAGAGAGGCGAATTGACTGGGCATACATACATACATAATAGTGTCACTGGACGATATACAGATATAATTCGAGACATGGCTTTTGTCAAGCTGTTTACGACAACAACCTCTATAGGCAAACGGATGAATTATAACTACAATCCTATCAGGCGTTTTTGAGTAAATCGGCGTTTTCTGAAAATCGAGAAGAATAAACTATCCTGTACAGTTACGCGATATTGCCCCTTTTATTCAGGGTGACAACCTATACAAATAAACTTATCCAGGCTCTGCTTGACCGTTTAACTGCGCAAAGACGACAGGCT
Organism: Tanypteryx hageni; assembly: GCA_028673005.1. NCBI lineage: Eukaryota > Metazoa > Arthropoda > Insecta > Odonata > Petaluridae > Tanypteryx > Tanypteryx hageni. Next base: position 62,564,500 of record CM054117.1, read on the forward strand.
ACAGACAGAATTGCAAAAATCACTTTTTGCACGCAGAGGTACGTACGACGCGTGTTTATACTCGTTAAAATCTCGAAGTCGATTTTTCTCATGATTACGACGTTTTCGTACGAGAACGTTACTTTAAATCCGCCGAATAAAAGCAACTCCGCAAACACTTCGCACGCGACACATAAAAACAAGATGGAAAAGTATACTCCATGAATGGAATAGACAAGAGATTTCAAAGGCGTTCTTAATGGGAAGTACGTATGGAACGGTATCGAAAGATTAGGTGATTCTCGGATTTTTATCTCCGAATCTATAGTCTCGGGGACTATTATTTTGTAGTAAATGTTGTTCTCTATCCAAATAAATTTTTTAATCTATACCTCGCAGACCATATAAGAGAATGGGAGAGAAATATATGGATTTTTAATTGTTGTTTGCTGAGAGTACCCTCTTAGCGATCGATGTAAACAAAATATGCGATGTTTTGCTCAGGATTTTCTCGAATTTTTATCTCTAAAACTATCAGTCGTAATTCTGTGGTCTCTGAACCATCATATAGTAAATGTTGTTCTCTATCCAAATAAATTTTTTAATCTATACCTCGCAGATCATACAAGAGCTAGGGAGATAAAAGTCTGATATATCATTGTTGCGTGCCCATAAAGCGTACCGCTATTACCGCTTCGCTGGTAAAGAACGCCTAATAACGATTCGAATTGACTCATTCTGCCGCGACAATTGCGCATCGATTATAAAGAGCCGCAAATACATTCGATATCGCCCCCTTCCTTCATCTCGACAAAAATTCAGAACGTTTCCCATCCGTGACGTTTATCAAAATCGTTAAGGTCAACGTACTCTTTCCTAGCTACAGAATGTGGGCATGCAACTGAAAACGGTCACGGAGCTATTTCGAATCCCACATTATCTTCGGGTTTTCAAATCGATATTTCCTCTACGCGAAGCTAGGTCGTGTTGGACACACCGTACCATTTATCTGGGAGAATAGGTCGCACCAAATTCTTTCATTTTGACAGGAAAGAATAATAAAAATGATAAGAAAAAAGTAAATACAACTTGGGTCCAAAAGGCACACAGATATACAGCCGTAAGGTTCCTACAGATTTTTTTAATTCGGACAATGGGGTGGCAGAGTGGCTAGAGAAGTGTTTTTCAACCTTTCTGAATGCAGTGCCTTTTTTTTAAACTGAAGTACCCAGGGCAATTTTACAGGTACAGGTGACCCACACTTAACACGGAGGATGCGTTTCTGTCAACTTCGCGTAGAGCGAAAATCATCATTCAACGGGATACCATAACCTTGAAGCGCCCAAAGGGAATTAATTTTACTAACGGTATTTTTGGGCCCACATTCAACGTAAAAACATATTATCACCGGATTTTGTCATTTATTAGAGAAAATAAAATTACATGGTAAACAATATGACAAAAAAGCGTAATTTATAATTCAAGCACAATCTAAAAATCTTTCCTGGGATACTTATGGAGATCTATTGGCCTCTGTATTAAAAAAATGAGTCCAGGCTTTTTTTCGCTTATTACGCAAAATTTGTCGGTAGCATTCAAGTAAAGTATCGCAGCACCGCTTCGATTCAATTCGAATGACAAATGACGAATGAAAGTGTGTGGGCAAAAGATTTTCGCATTTGCCTAATTAAAAAAACCATGTTGGTTTAAATATCAATTAATTGAATTATTTCTTCGTAATCCCTACTCATAATTTATCGCAGGGTCATGAAGCGAAATGCAATTAACGCAGGGGCATAATAATACGAAAATCCCAACCATCGTTAAATCTCTATTAAGCTTCCCACTAAACAATTTTGCTTTATTCAGAATTTTAAATGTACATAATTATTTTGTTTCTATAAACAAAATTAGGATCAGTTATATTATTTCATTATTAGGTAAAACCTCCGTCGTCGTTAGCGTACCCCAGAAATCCTCTCGCGTACCTTCGAGGGTACACGTACCCCACGTTGAGAAACACTGGGCTAGAGCGTTGACCTTCCACGCAGCGGCCCCGAGTTCAAATCCAGTGGAAGTCGCAATTTTCAATCAGGGACCGTCCCCTACCCTACTTGTGTGGTTTGAGTCAGCGCTCCGTCTTTCGGAAGGGACGGTAAACCTTGGTGCTCATCGTAAACAGTGGGCACCGGGTTTACCTCCTCTCTTCTGTGTGTGTCTGGTGAGGAAGGAGTTATGGCTATAATAGTCCAAGAGGCTGATTAGTCAGAAATACAAACAAACAAATTAACTGCGCCAACTTGATTCTGAAAACGACATTTTAGTAATTTAAGCCAAGTATCAATCGAAATTTTAATCGCGAAACGAAAATTCGACCTAAGCAGAGGTGAGGATTAAATCATTAAGACAAATGCAAACAAGTACCCTTGCTAAAGTGGTGGAAGCATGTTTTCATCAAAATTTTCAGGGGTCTGGTCTGACTACCCCTTTGGAGAGTGGAAAACCCGCATATTGAAATGTAGATCCTCACTCGAACTTCGCCCCCCCCCCCCCCACCCCCCCTTCCGTGAAAACTTTACTCCTCTAGCTTCAGCAATGTGGCTACAACACTATTTCCAAGTTTTGAATTTTCCGATTTTGAAGCCACCTAGCAAAAAATCAATGAAAGAAATTTTCCACATGTCTCTTAAAACAAAAAGTTGACTGTTCACAGATAGCGTGATCACATGAGCACTTTTTTTAAGAAAACGTACTAAAATACACCTCAAAACTTGTACAACGATGCATAATGTGTGTCACGTTAAAATCAAAATTCCTGCCCGCACAGAACAGTTCAACGCAGACGCCCTTAGTGTGAACTGACAGTGGATTCTAAATAAAAGCAAGGAATAAGTATCTTAGCATTGAATAAAGGCGAATTGCCTCTAAGGATGGCTACTTTGTATCAGTAGTGCGCATCTGATTTTCCAAACCGTATCTCAAACTAGGAATTCACCGACAGTTGACACTGAAAAAGAAATAAGAGAATTTATACCAAAACTGCAACACTTTAGAGTCGCCCATCGGTGAATAGCCACTGAGGAGGACTGCTCTGTAGACGACATCAGCATCTGGTTTTCCCAACAGTTTCATGGTCACCGGAATTTTATCGATCATCAATAGGACATCATCATTCATTCTCGATTTACTCTGCCATAAAGGGATTCCACGACCATTTCATCGGATCTTTTGTCAAAACGGAACAAAATCACGATCGAGACCTCCCCGCTTCGGAAACGATCCCACTCAACACGCTACATAAGAGGAGCTTCCCGACGAACAAGATTTGACGAGGGAAGGATGTGCCCCCACCCATTGCCGTCGTCCCCGCTTCCTTCAGAGAACGTACGTTTACACGTTGCCGAAGGGGTCCGACAGAGCAGGACACCTGGCAGCTGATGCACACCCTCCTTCCCACGACGTGAAAATTATATTTCCCTCCGTGATGCACGCGGGAACGCACGCTTACGAAAAGAGACGTGCTCATTTCTGACCCTCCCTCGTCCCTCTCCCCTTTTTTACAGCTATGCAGGAATCCGCCGCTGACGCGAACAAAAGACGCCTGCGAGGCACGCGCTCACGCCTGGTCAGCAACCCGGTGAGAAAGAAAAGGGGGAGGAGCGACAGACGAGGTAGGAGAGAAAAGGATGAAAATTGGGAAAGAGATAGCGGATTGAATAGAGGGTGGAGGGAGAGAGGAAGCAGACGATGGAGGCTGGGCGATTTTGGATTACGAGGGTGGGAGTAGGACGAGGAGGGAAATTAAAGAAGAGGAGGGAAATTAAAGACGACGAGGAGGGAAATTAAAGAAGGCGGGGGGGGGGGGGGCGTAGAAGCAGGCCCTCTAAGGTTCCGAGAGGCCCGGGTTACTTCGAGATTTCGAGGCCCCAGGTCGAAATAAAATTTAAAAACAAAGCAAGTTAAATTGATCGGTGAAAGGCGTACCTTTGTGGAATAGGTTCATAATATACGCAAGGAAAAACACTTCGCAAGTTCCACAATTTTTGTGGGACTAAGTGATTTTCTTTGGGTATAAAATAACACTCGCTGGCTAAATACAGTGCAACGAAATTTGCATATTTTTATTGCCTTATTCCAGGCATCGATTATTGAGAAAAATATACTTTTCCTGCAATTTCACACTTGACATTAAGCATGGCGAGTCCAATAAAACGCTATTTTGGGTCCCCTTGAGGTTCAGGTCAAATGGCCCTCCTGAGAGGACCTGCGCGGAAGTACATCTACATCGAACTTTGCAATTCACCGGATTGGTTAAGTGGCTGGGTGTGCGATGAACCGCTCTGTCCTTCACACACCCTTCACTTAGAAAAGGGTTAGAGGGAGAAAGGAGGGAAGGCCCGTTTTGGCAGAGAAGGGAGAATGGGGCAGAAGCGGGAGGAATCTACCGAGGGGTGGAGTACACTGGTTAAGAAGGGAGAGAGTACAAGGAAAGAGGGGAGATGAAAATAAATGGAGGGGATGGCGAGAGTATATACATTTACATCTATATTGAAATCCGGAAATTCACCGCAATGGCGGATGGGAGGATGTGCATTGCGCCCCACTATCCCGCCTGCCCTCTCTGAATACCATGGGTCTACCATTGTGAGTTTACAGGGAATGTAGCTAGAACAGACCAAATAGATGGAATTAATGGATCATATGATCCTTAGGCTACAGGCATAAGCTGGATTATTGGGAAATTCAAAATGTCCCAATTTAAAACAGATGAGAAATGGCAGAAAGAGGAACATTAGACCACTTAAGTAATTACGTAGGATAAGACGAAAGTGGAATTTGCCGCCGCCTGCAAAAGGCACCACAATCTTTTTACTGGGTTAACCATACAATCGACATTGAAATATTCTAATTGTTTAACCGTTTAGTAGGTGCGTAGGGGTCTATACGACCCAACTATAGACCATTAGACCACAGACAACTTTATTTTTGTTCAACAATAAATTGTCCTAGCTCGTGCGATCCAACTTAACTCCTAACTGGGCGGGTGGCGCACTAAGTGCGCCATTGTATAACGTGGGAAACACGGCTGTATACAGTAATAATCACTGTCAATTCATTCTAATTTTTATTTATTCAGAATTTTAAGGTGTGTAATAATTTATAATTCCTATTGCTGACATTATTGTTAGTATTTTATACATTATATACGAACTAAATGTCCGTCATTATTTAGGGCATAGTTTTTAAAATTGGTTGCTATGAAATATTAAAATAAGCGCCATTTTAGTGCAAAGATTGCGACAATAAAATAAATAGTGCTAAAAAATAACGTTATCGAAATATTTTAACTTTTACCGGCAAATCGCGATGCGCATAGAGAACAGCAGAAGCAACGCACACAGCTTTGCGTCCATTTTACTCAAGAGCAATAGCTCAAAGTTTGCAAACAATTTGTTCGGCTACTCAGGCAATACTGACGGGTTATACAAAATAACAATGTAATATGAAGTAAAATTTACAAATTGCCAGCATTTCAAAATGCGTTGGTGCACTCCGTTACTAAAAAAACTTGACCGAAGGCGCAAAAAACTTCCGGCTACAGGTCCGCAATAAGACAACATAAGTGATGGAGGAGGAGAACAGGGAGAAGACGAGTGATCGAGGGAGAATAAGAACACACCGGGGCGACACGAGAGGAAACTAGACGAGAGTATTAGATGGAGGATGTGGTGAAAAAAAGGGAGAGTACAAGGAAGGATGGGGTTGAAAATAAATGCAGAGGGAATGAGGAGAAGGGACGGAGAGAGGGTGATGGAAGCGGGGCGTGAAGCCAGAGATGGAGGGAGGCGGAATGAGAGGTAAATGGAAGAACGCAAGAGATTCGTAGGGCGGTGGATGGGGGGGGAGGAAGACAAAGGATAATGGAAGAGAATTGGGAAGGAGACGGGAGATTGGTAAAGTGATGGACGGAGACACTGGTGCATTAAAACTGGAAGCCACGGAATCGTGTGGCTGCGGTAGAACGAACTTATAAAAATGCCTCTGCTGAGGCGAACAACTCTTACCTCTGAGATTTTTGCCGATTTATGATACCGTCGTTACGTTCCAATGCACGCACAAGGAGAAAAATCCGCGTTAAACGATATGCGACGGGACGGACGATTGAACATACGATTAGACGGTCAATCCAGCGGTGACATACATTAAATGAACTCCTCTCTCTCAACCGACTTACATTAACGACAAAAATATCATTAACGCTACCGGCCTCGTTATGGGATCCTTTGACCGTTAAGTCCAAGTGTAGAAGTAAAATAAATCGCAACGGTAAAAATTCCGATTCTTCCACCATCACACTTCCGTCAACAAGATTCTCTCTCGTCTAATTAGTTACGGTAACCTTTTCCCGACTGCAAAATAGTAGCATTACTCGTATTACGCTCGCGCGGAAAGAAAATTATCCTTCTGGGGGTCGAGCGTTCTTCCAATTAAAAAAAAACCCGGTGCGGCGATATAAAAAAAACAAACGAGGACTACCGAGCGCTATAAAAGGAAAAGCTCCCAACACTGGAAGCACGAAAATATATTCCCATCGCCCTTCGAATCGGGTGAAAACGAGCTACCCGTGGGGTTCCATACCTTTCACCAGCCGATCGGGTTCCTTGATGTCAATCAAGCCGAAGCAATGGGATTTAGGGAATAGATAGCGAGGGAGGCGTGGGCGGCAAGGGGAGGGAGTAAATGTAGAGGACGAAAAAACTAATGGTGAAGGAAAAAGAAGGGAGAAGCGAAAAATACGGTTGGGGAAAGGGAGGAGGAATTAACAGACTTACGCAAAATAAGACAGCAAAATGGAAGAGGGTAGGTAAATTCCATCCTCAACTACTTCACTGCCAATTTAAAAATTCTTAAATTTCCTCCAAATACATACCCATTCTGTCAATAAGTATAACTGGAGGATGAACTGTCCAAAATATTATCTATTTAATCCAAACCAATTGCTAATCATAAATACTAGTGATACGCTTCGGTAATATATGCCCCATTAGAATCTTTAAACGTCAAACGGGGCTGAACATCTCTCGGTAGAGAAAGGGCTAAGAGACGAACTCAAAAGGGAGAGAACCAGAATACGAAGATAAATAGAATACGAAGATAAATAAAATCGTGAAAGAAAAAGTGAAAAGCCGTCCAACGAGAACTTCGAAAAGCTCCAAATGTGTAGCACGGACAGCGAGACGAAGGGCATGCCGTAGAATCGGAGGATGGGGAAAATCGAGAGGAAGAGTGAAGCGAGAGAGATGGCGTAAAAAACGAGAGGGAAAAGAGAGCGAGGGGAAAGTCGGAGGAAAAAAGAAAAAGACCGAGAAAAAGAAAGAGCGAGGGAAGTGATGGAGGAGATATAGAGGAGGACATTGAAGAGGGGAAGGGAGAGAGGGATGGTGGGTTTCCTTCCATCTCACTCCGATTACCAATAACGGGATTTCCTCGGGTCGTTTTTCCACTCCACTCCCCTTCCTCCGAACTGCTCCCCCTCGTCTCCCTCCCTTTCTTTTTTCCTCCCGCTCGCGGCGCTTTTTCCACACGACCCCAACTACTCCCTCCTCTCCTCCATTCACTCCCTACCTGATCCCCCCCTCCTATTCCTGCGCGAATTTAACGTACGGTGCTCCCTTTTACCTCCAACTAATGAGATTGACGGGGAAAAAAGGGTGAAAGTTGTTTTTGCGACGAGGATTTTCGTGTCCGAAGTTCTTATTTGCAGTCCCAACGAAAACGGCGATAGAAAGATTCCTCAAGGACCTTTTTTATAAATGTTCTTCTAGGCGAGGAACGGCATAACAGTGACCAAAAGAGAGTCGGTAGGCATTTTCCTATAAGATGCGTTTTCGAAAATCCGGCTATCGAAGATTCGAACTGACGAAAATCAGCAAAGTGGAAGAATTACCAGATGTCGAAAGCAGTCGAACGTCTATAAATCAAACCCGCGTTCGTTCAAAGAAAAATATTCCTTTCCGTTTGTGTTCCCATGCGCTGAATCCAACTTTTACGATCACCATTTCCGATAATTCCGATTATCTTTTTGCTACCTTAAGGTACGAATCGTGTCAAGTTCTACAGTAGGTGACTTTCTATTACGCTCCTACGCTTCTTAAGCCGGCGGAATACGCATAAAACCACGTCCGAGTCTAAAGAATGGCGCGAAACGCGATAATCGTCACTCTGTTTACGACCGATCGCTTGGGGCAGGCCTATCCAACCTTTTAAGGTCGTAGGGCAACTTCAACTAAAACATTTCAACGGGTAACATACATTATATTTACTCCTGTCAACATATTTATATTGTTAAAAAATGAAATGTAACAGAATAAGAATATTCTTACGGAAAAGTTATTTTATCTATTAAAATCCTTACGTAAAATCTGACATTGGATTTTGTCCGCTAACTTGGTATATGAAGGAACATATTTCGTCTAAACTATTCTCATATCGTCGTTCAAATGCTTGTCCGTAAGAATTGATCTGCAATTTGAATCAATAATTTACATACTATGAAAGGCAGGTTCAAATATGTACATACGTTAACGCAAAACATGGATTCAGCCTAAGAGAAGCGCATTTTAGATATGGTATTTCTTATATGTGTATCTCCAAGATCAAAATTTTGGCTGCGATGATCCTCATTTCAATGTAAGTCTGTTCTCAACTGAATTATTTACGTTTCTTAAAAAGTAGTACCTCGCTTGAAGATACTCGAAATTTGATTGGCTGTTATCATATTTGAAAAGTATTTGAAATTAATGTCACCGAACATTTTCTTCGATCTTAAATCTCTCATTTCTTGGAACCTCATCAGCTTCGCGAACAACGTTGAAGTACCTCGTGTGCAACATGTCGCCCGCGAGCTATAAGTTGGACAGGCCTAGCTTAAGGGGATGACGAAACGGACGAGACTTCCATTTCGTTCAAACGATTAAATTTCCGCTGGGCTAAGGTCGACGCCGTTGCCAATTGGTACGGTGATAATACATTAGAACTTCCTAGAAAACTCCTCCTCTACGTCAAACTGGATTTAAAATCTCCCCACACGACTCCACCATTAAAACTGAGATATTGCCATCTCTATATCAACTTAACAGACGAAGTTCATTCGTGCTCAGAACAAGATGGCTTCTTGGCTCCCTTCCACCTAAATCTCTCATCCTCCCAATTTGCCTACCTTAATTTGTTTTCTCCAAAATGTAGGGTTATCAGATTAGGAGGAAGCAAAACTAAGAAATAACGTGTTATGGGGAAGAAAAGTAGAGACAGCTGGCACGTTTTTGCCACTTTTGTGCCATGCAAACATATTTTGCGTACCTTGGTTTTAATTTTCTTCGAGAGATAGCAAATAATTTTACAAATTCAAACAATATGCACAAAGTATCATCACAGAATAGGCCACGACATTAATAGGGACAATTACTTTACGGTCACATTTAATACAAATTACTCAGATAATACCGTCTTGCGATCAAGTCAAATTACATAACAATGTTAAAAATAATAAAAAAGGTGTCCCGAAAAAGTCTATCGAGGCAACGGGAGTGAAAACCGGATCCATTCCCGGAAAACCGGGCTATATGATCACCCTACCCAAATACCCTCTCATCCAACAAACTACCGATCATGCAAGCACCGGATTAAGCTCAAAGTGAAATAAGCTTAGATGGTTAAAACACCTAAGAAGCAACTCTGTTATTTAGGAAAGAACCGGAGGAATCAGAAAAAAGGATACGGTGGCTTCCCCTTCATTCACCGACAAATACACACCAGGGATTAAATCCAGCGCTCTCGATAACGAGGGAGTCTGTTTAAACATTTCCTTGAGGATGGTAGGAGATGATAAGAAAATAAAAGTAACCGACCGAGAGAGAGAAAGAGAACATACTTCATTCCAATGCGATCCATAATCTTCCCAAACTGACCATCGTTCGGCTAGCGCGGATCAGAGAAAGAGAACGTACAGGCATACCTCGGGTAACGAAGCCTCTGACAGCGAAGCTCCATTATAACGAAGTTCGTCCTGCTTTTATTTTTATTTTGGCTTTTTATATAATCCCTGGTAAACTAGCTTCGCTTCCATCGCAGGAATTGGTGCGTTTTTTTAAGCAAACTTTTTAAGGCCTGCCATTTATGGATGTATTAGTAATATACATCTTGTACGGTATGTATAACGAAGTACACATGCCAGTGGTGTAGTGGTTAGGACGCTGGCTGCTACTCGCCTGCTGCTCGAAAAAGGCAGCGGACACGAATCCTGCGCAAGTAGGATTTTTTTCCGAGGTCGCCCGGCGCCGTTTGTGTGGTTTGAGGAGACCGCGTAAATTCAGCGTTCCGTCCTTTGGAAGAGACGTTAAGCAGTTGGCCCTCTTGGTGCTTTTCGCAAAGAGTAGGCTAATGCCGGCACCGGGTTTCCCTCCTCCCTTCTGTGTGTATGTCCAGTTGATGGCAGTGCAAAATGACCACAGCCGTCGACGCCCTTAAAAGAAATCAAATACTACTACTAATTGCGAAGTACACAATGAAACTAATCCCCTTTCACTCTTACGTTATATCTACTCCTGGCAACGAAGTTTCCGACAGTGAAATAGATGCCAGAAGCACATATACTTCGTCGAGGGAGGTAAGACTGCATCTCGGGTCCTGAGATATACGCGGCGAATGCAGATCCTCGCTTAAATAAAAAGGGAGAAAAGGCCAGGCGTACATCTCCCTCTCTCTTTCGAAGGCCTTGAAAGCACTGAAAATTGACTCCCCGCACAGTACGAGAGAGTCGATACACGATGGCAATCTCCCTTTATGGGCGTGTGAGAGAGGATATCGCGTATGATCTATTTCGTAAAAAAAATTCGGCAAACAGAGAAAGAGAATAAAGGGATTGGTGGCGTAAAAGGGAAAAAGGATAGGGGAGTGAGTTGGAGAGAGAGAGAGATGTGGAAGGAGAAAGGGATGAGGCGAAGGGTGAGAGGGAGTTGGATGGTGAGAGGGAGTTGGATGGTGAGAGGGAGTTGGATGGTGAGAGGGAGTTGGATGGTGAGAGGGAGTTGGATGGTGAAAGAGAGTTGGAGGGTGAACGGGAGTTGGAGGGTGAACGGGAGTTGGAGAGGGAACGGGAGTTGGAGAGGGAACGGTAGTTGGAGGGGGAACGGGAGTTGGAGGGGGAAAGGGAGTTGGAGGGGGAAAGGGAGTTGGAGGGGGAAAGGGAATTGGAGGGGGAAAGGGAGTTGGAGGGGGAAAGGGAGTTGGAGGGGGAAAGGGAGTTGGAGGGGGAAAGGGAGTTGGAGGGGGAAAGGGAGTTGGAGGGGGAAAGGGAGTTGGAGGGGGAAAGGGAGTTGGAGGGGGAGAGAGGGGAGGGGAAATCCATTTGCCAGGGAGGCAGCGGAGCGTGTTGTGCGCAGGTGGGAGTGGAGAAATGAGCGATTTTCTGGCGAGCTGTGAATTCGAGGAAATACTAGGAAGCCGCCATGCGATACCTGCAATTTCCGCAACCATGGCAAGAAATCACGCCGAATTACTGGGGAGGAAGCAATTCCCGAAGCGTTCGTCGATTGACGCCGGAATTACCAACTACTCGCACGAGCCATAAAGACGCATTATTGATTATTGATATCGAGATATTAAGTGAGGTATGTAAACGCAATGTGATAGCATAGAGGCCGACAAATTTTCCAAGTTACGAATATTGGAATTTTGATCGATATTTATTCATCGTAACAAATATTTTGGTCGACTTGTTAACCTGACTGAAGGATATAACATGTTTTGCTGCCATCGGCTTGAAACAAAACCGCGATTGTCACCTTGTAAGAATTACTTTATTGATTCATAGCAGTTAAAATAGTATAGCGTAAATTTCCGCATGCGCTGCAATATCGTCCGCGAGGAGACTATAATTATCTGCCAGTTTTCCATTTTAATAAATCTACTATAAAATGACGAGCAACTACAAAAATCCTTGTTTGTATCTCAGTAATTTAACTTGATCCAACTTTCAAAGAAGAATTCACGAACTTACTCTATGGTTGAAATCATATGGGTCAACTATACTTCTCCGATAACCATACAAAGGTTTGGAAAACCAGTCGAGAATTTCGGCTACAAAACAACCACCATTTGTGGTAAATATATTATCGGCGAATCACCACTGATGATGGCTGCTTTGAATCCGTAATGGACGTTTGGTTTTCTCAAGCTCTTTCATGGCTATCGGAAAAAGGCCACTTTTTAGCTAACACGATAAACTTCGGGGATACAAAACGACAGCTGCAAATCTTTATAAAAAAACCTACGTGTTAAAAATCAACCGCCACGTGTTTCACCACCTGCAAAACCGAACCATTTTTTCCGACGATGAGTAATCCACCTCGGTGAGGAAAAATAAAACCTTCCGTACTTGGGTTCCTTTTAACGATCGCGTCAGGCAAATGAAAGGAGGGTAAAATCGCGGAAAAATTAATGGGAGAGCGCTGTTTCCGTCAGAATCTGACACCTATCCGACAACGCACGATATGTTTACTCTTCGTCGAGTCAAAACGAAGCTCAGTCGGGTCTATTTGAAGGAGAAAACGGCGTTCCGTGACTGTTCCGGGAAAAAGGACGAGGGTGCAACGGGCCCGGAAGAGCCTGGCGCATCCAGCCGCCTCCCAGAGTCGGGGGCGAATGGCTACACAATAATAAACAGTTATACCGTGTTCGACTGCAGGAGCGAAACGCTGTTCCCATTAACTCAGGGATGGCAAATCTTTTTTTTGCTCGCGTGCCAAAATTATAAAAATTGGCTCGTTTTCGAACTTACGTGCAAATTTAAAGTACATCCTAAAAGAAATAATTTTATAGTTTCACTGTTATCGAAAAATTTGGAAACAGGAGGAAAAAACTGCTATGATTGAGAATAGAATCCGGGTCTTCCACTTGCTAGGCGGATATTCTACCACTGAATCGTAGCCAAGTAATTTTCCTGTTTCAGAACAGGAGTGGTTTCTGTTATCGTTCGTTCTCAGACTTGAGATTTCAGGACAGAATTGATTAGTTATTTCTCATCTGAAAAGACTATTTCCCAGACTGACAATTATGGAGCAACAAGCATCTTCTTCACGGAAAAAATGTCACTATTAGTCGGTTATTATATTAAAATAATTCCCACCTCGCAAGAAAGTCTTTTATATTTTCAAATGAAAAAAAATATTAAGGAGACAACAGGTAACTATCGAGCTCGTCTTACGGCAGACAAAATTCAAGAACAATTTTAAAAAATCTACTTGCCTCACTTATCTCCAAAAGCCACACCAAGCTTAAAAAAATCATATTCGCAAAGCAGCCGCCTCAGTGGTAATTCACCGAAAATAGATTCAAAAAAGTCTATTAGAATCTATTTTCGGTACATCGGCATATGGCTTTTTAACCTTGTTGTGGCTATTGGAGATACCCGAGGCAAGTACATTTTTTAATTACTTGTTCTTGAATTAAGGAGGGTCAACAAATAATTATTGCGTGCCAACCAAAATAGTTCTATGTCTCATAAAGTTTGCCATCCTTGCCTTAATATGACAAGTTATTTAAAAAACTGAACGCGGCGTTAAAGAGAAAGCTCTATCTCCATAAAGGAAGTCTCCTTACCTTGATGAACCTCTTCGCTTTTGTGAGAAGGCCCAGGGTTGTGTGCCTCGAGGCCTCTGGCCCCAGGGGTACCATCTCCTTCAGCTTTTCCAGGCAATTGCGGAGGTGGGCTCGCCTGCAAAGGACAAGAGGAGAAAAAAGAGAGCGTTAGTTAACGGAAAAAAATACCGGGAATGCTGTATTATTGATTTTTCGCAACCTATTTAACGGCGGATATAGCTCTATATGAGATGGAAGATAAAGAGGAAGGGGTCGATAAAATTTAAGTAGTTACGATCGCCATAAAAATAAAACTGCGGCCTTAAAATATTGCTCTCCGTTGCTTTTTGAGTAAGAGAGATATCTAAGGAGAAAAATAAGTGATTACAATAACGGGAAATACCCACTCCAGCCCCAAAAAAGCGAAGCAATACCACATCGTACGATCAGATTTAAGTAAGACGAAAGGGAAATGTTTTGATAATTTTATAAAAATTCGCCTCTTTCGCTCAATGGAAAAGTACTAGACGAATTCAATCCATAATTGGTCGAAAACATTGCTCAAATCAAAACCCCTACAAAACGAACCACCTGCATGGTTTTTCGGGGACCGCGTGGATCACGCCCAGCGGTCTTTGCGAACCCCAACACCTAAAAATGTATTAAACCTCGACAACTACGTGAGTTGAAACGATTAACTTTTCTAGCTCGAAGAGAAATATAACCTTCGCGAAAAGGAAAATTGATAAAATATTATAAACACTATAAATCACTATACCTTCCGCAAGTTCGAATGCCTTCCCTTTCAAATTCGCACACCCCAGATCCCTCCACGCGCACATCCTACCGACACCCACCCACAAATTCCCCTCCTCTTCCGCACATGCATAAAAACAACAGAAATACCGACACCCCTGTTTTATTTAGAATCTACTGTCGGTGAATCATCACAGATTCGCTGATTGTAATAAATCATTTAAGCTACAATCGGCGAGTCATCGCTGAGGGAGGGTGCACTGTAGTCGAAATGCGCATCAGATTTTTCTAAACCTTATTATGGCCATAGGAAATACCTAAGTAATTCATTTTTCAATTTTTGATAAGCCAAACTTTCGTTTTGTTTAATGCCTATCTTTGGACATTAAACTTGACATAAGAGAAAGGATTAGAAGGTGACCGTGAATTAAAAAATAACTTTACTTGGAGTTCACGGACCCTGACAGAATCGTAAGGACAACAAAAATTGTGCAATGTTTCATTTGAAAGAAAAAATCTATACAAGCGACCAATGAAAAATTCCAGGGAGACATGGATGCGGATTCCATAACCAGAGACAGGTTTAAATATCAACCGCCCCTAACCTATGTTAACTCACGGGACCGAAACCTGGACTATGACGATAAGAATGGTATCAAGGAGCAACGGAAATGAATTTCCTGAAGACATGCAGACAAAACACAAGGTGGCGGAGTTTTGAGTGACAGATTTGGGAGATAGTCAAGAGAGTTAACAATTTTCCTGGCACTTGTTCCGAGCATGTAATAATAATGGATAGAATAGATGAACAATTTTAAGATAAACACTAGTCGGAATTTAATAGTTTTCGATATTTACACATGGCTACAATCAAAATGATAAAAGAGATATCTCCGAGAGCCATAAAAAAGGTTATGAAAACCAGATGCGCCTTTCGGCTACGAAGCAGACGTCGTCATTGGTAACTTACTGATGGTAGATTCGATTATTAATTATAATATTATCCGTGAATTACCACTGATGACGGCTGCTTTGTAGCCGGCATGCGCATCCGATTTTACTATTTTTAAAATTATTATTGAAGATATTAGTCTTCTACCTAGCAGAAAAACAAGCATATGAAGGAGATGTTAGAAAATTTATGAAAGTTAGATATGACAAAGGAGATGGATGAATAGCAAGAAAGAAAAACTACTTATAACATCCTTGACCAATTCAATAATGTCGAATGATTACAACCTTTAGAGTTGTTTAGTTATTGATACTAACATTATGACAACACAATTTCTTCTCTCGCTATCGCTTCTAACAATTGAGAAAATGGCTGTTTTTTATCTCCAAAGGAAAACAATGAAGAAGACGGAGGGAGCTTGGAGAAAAGGTATAAATGCTATGATTAAGCCATCGAACATCATTTGGAAAGGATGATGTGCATGACGACGCGAAAGAAAACTCAATGACATCACAAGGATAATATTAACTGGTTATCGAGGTAAAAATCGTTAATGGCAATGGTTCGAAACGAGCCTTAACTGGAATTTCAGGAGAGTAATTTCGCGCGTAAAGGCACTCAAACAATTGAGATTTCTCTATCTCGCTGAATATACATATGATTTGTGGAACTCCATACTAACTAAGAAGGAACAGGAGTATTAAATAAAACGTACGAATTAGTTTTACGTTGCAGCACCTACTTATTTCATTTAAGCGTAAAAAATTACACCGTGAAATTAATTCGTATACGAGTTACTTATTACGAGTTCCATTCAACGTAAAATTTAATTTACAAAAGTCTTATTACCAATAATAGCCTCCAAGCTTCAGCTCAGCGCGAGCCATCATGTCCTAAATACGACAGGAAGAAAACTTTCGGAAATATTTATCCCCGAAATTTCGCAAGTCGCAGAGACGAGGGAGCTTGTTTGTAGGACACCAATAAACGAAAACATTCTGAGTATGACTCCTCGTAGTCTCGAGAAAAAAACGAGCATGCAAATCATAAAGAGGATGGAATACGATCCAGTACGTATATACTCTTACCGCTCGTTCGTTTCTTTTTTTAATCAGCCGCGCTTTCTCAACGAGTTCGATTTGCAATTGCGCGTATTTTATCGCAGCAGCAGCTGCGGGGCATTTCGAGGAAAGCATGCACAAGTTGTTTTGAAGTTTCGAGAATGCTACGCTGCAGACGAATAAAAACTGCCCTCGCGCACGAAGGGCTGCGACAACGAGGTTATCCGTCCGTGCGAGCAGATATGCCGCTTGGTGCTGATCAGCCGACGCAGACAGATACGGGCTGAATCGTATCTTCGTAAGATACAACCCTTTCGTCGCGGATAAGGTCACCGTGGAAAACGAAACGTAATTATTTTGAGTTCAAGGGCATCTACTGAGATTAAGTGACGCTTTTAATCACTGCCAAGTGTTTCAAATAAAAATTGCATTCAGCCACCTGCACGGGATGACACAAATTTAATATATCGGTCGAACAGAAGAAAAGAATTTATTATAAAACAAATGGAAAATAATATCCTTCAAAAAATTTTAAAGACGCTTATTTTAGCTATGCCAACTTTGAGGTAAATAATGCCAAACAAAATTACAATTTTACCTATCTCACCATATAAAACGCTTATTATGTCACACTGGAACGCTTTTTTAATGTTTTAACAAATTTCCCGGCTAAGTAGAAGATTGAAATTCGGCAGGAATACTTCAATCACACATTAAAAGCCGATGACGAAAAACAAGCCCCGAATAAAGACCCGGGTTCGATTCCAGGATATAATTTCTGCTTCACGTAAGATAACACACAAAAAGTTATTTTCAATGTGCAGGCTTTCATTCTTTTGCGAATTGAATAAAAAAAAATTGACCATCGATTTCTGGTTTAGAACATCTAAATTAGGGCATTTAAATTCACGTCCCGTAATTTTCGACGGGCACTAACTCTAAAAGATAAATCATTTTCCGTTAGCTCTTAAACGACTCCGAGAAGCGTACGTTGGCAAATATGTCATTTGAAACTCCAAGACTTCTCAACACATGCAAACTCATGATCGTAGCTTCCTTTACACGGGCTATTTATAGAAATAAAAAATAAGTTTATGCCTACGCAAGAAAAGAATCGAACCAGAAAGATTTTTTTTCTAAGAATAAACGTCCACAAATCTTCGGCCTCTTGCTTAGTAAACTTAGCCCCGAGCTTGACATAGCAAAGCGCCCAGGTTACTTAAATCTGGCCCTTCTCAACTCTATAGGGAAGAAATGAGAGACGCCCACACCTGTCTGAGCCAGGGAACTGGACCTTTATCCAAAATTATAACACAAAAAATTTCTATGTTAAATTTATTATCATAGCTATGAAATACACAGTAAATTTACAAATGAATTCGATCCCTCGATCTTAGAACGAGAATAAGATATTCTCTCAACCCCGCGAGTCAAAACCTCGATCGTCTGAAGATGTTTTTAAGACGTGCTAATATCAGGATAAATGTGCATCTTAATTATACAGTCAGCGTTTAAGCATATGGCGAACTTTGAATAGCGATACCAAAGTACATACTAGATTTATTCAGCAAAGATTACAAAAAAACGTCTTCCGTTTTGCAAGAGTAGGGTGATAAAAACACGAGATAGTTGAATTCCCTTTTTTGTGATCTTACATGCTCTTTCCGTTACGTCATCAAATATTTAAGCTGTATCGTATTGGTTATAATATCAACAACCGGTATTCATCCCATAATAATGTCATTTAACAATACAACTTGTTGAAATGGATCGGACGAAAAATTGACCCTCAAATGGATAACTTTCGAGAGATTTTTAATTAACTAAGAACAACGACCTGGGATGTGCACACCATAAGTAAAAACAACACTGCAAAACGCACTAAAGATTTGGTAAAAACAAGTGTGAAACCGAACGGCTCAACATAAAAGAATAAAAACCGCAAGGCATTTTAATGGAAAAACTAGTCGTAAATAAAGAAAACCTTACAACAGGTGCTTCGGGCCGAAGAATATTGCATGGGGGCAATTCTACTCCCCTACACGCCCCATCATGAGAGGCGTATCCCCCTATTCTCCCCTTACGAACAGTCGTAATAGCCTCTAGCCCCCTATTCCCGCTTTATGAACCGTCATAATAGCCTCAGTAATATACCGATGTCGGGTCGAAACGGAAGAAAGAAATGAGAAATGGGAGTGGGGGAGAAAGCGAGGGAGAGATAGATAGATAGAGAATAAAAATAATGAGCGCGAGCAATATGGGGGAATATCAGACGATCTGTGTCACCAACCTGATACAAACCCTGCAAAAAGGACACACACAAAATGGGCGCATAATATATATCTGGGCGGACCCCACCCATTTACCCACGAATGAATTATCACACGAGGGAGGGGGGAGGAGTACGAGGAGGAGGTGCGGGGAGGCGGAAGTGGCGGTGACACAGGCCCACGCATGCAAACATCCGCGTCCCCATACCCCAACACCCTCCTCCTCCACTACTCCCACATCCACCCTTTCCTCTACACCAACACACGCGCACAATCCCATGCGACGGATGACTGACTTCCATCCAAAGAGAGAAAGGCGACGAAGAGGTCAGTGCTCCTCATTTCATATGCAGCCGAACACAACTACGCTGCCTTATGATGGAGTTAGTGGAGGGACGAAGGGGATGAGGAAGGGGGGGGGGTGGATAGAGAGAGGACGATAGGATAGCTGGAGGCGAGGGAGGTGGATGGACTAAGCGACGGAGATGAGTAGGCGAGGAAGTAGAAATATGAGAGGAACGGGGGAGAGCAGGTAGGATTGGAGTAGGGAAGGCCTCTTAAAGTTTTTTTTGCTGACGTACCCCATTGAGGATTTTTTTGAACGGTCGCGTACCCTTAAGTAAACTTTGGACGTACGCCCGGTCGAAAACCCTCGGAATAGGCAGGGTTGGAAGGGTGAGTCGATGGGAATAGGTAAGATTAGGTCAGTAGGCAGGAATAGGGGAGTGTATAGGAAATGGGGATGGGGTAGGCGAAAATAAGGGAAAAGTCTAGGAAATAATAGGAGAGGAAGTTGTAGCTTAATGCACGAGGATGGGATCGGATAGGCAAAGGGAAGGGATATTTGACGTGGTGAGGGATGAGAATATAATGGAAGGAGTAGTTAGTGAGCGTTGATTTTTTTGGGATAATTCAAAGGCAGCGGGGGTAGAAGAGAGGTGCACGAGGGGTTAGATAAGCAGAATTTTTGTTAGACAGGTAAGAGATACAGTACAGAGTCCAAAAAACAGGAATTATCCGGAAACAGGACACTTTAAAAAACTCCATTAAACATTAACAAATTCAGTTGAATAAGGCGCCGGTTTTGTTCTGTCCCTAAACGCTCTGTTAATGCGATTAACCGCTTTGTTTCCAGGCCACGCAGCTCCTCGGTTTACTTTGCAATTCGATTGTGTTTAAGGGACCACAGAGTCATACGGTGAACTGAGAAAAGCTTAGAAATTTCATCTAGATAAAGGCACTTATCACGTCGTAAAGGCCATTATCCATACGAACTTTATTTGAAAAGTTATGGTTAGGCTGTATGCGTGTGATGTATAATATACGTGTGCGTGTGTGTGCGCGCGCACGTGGGTCCAGAATACGGAAATATTAAAAAAACGGCAACCTATTAAGTACCAAGGTAGCCGGTTTTTGGACTTAGCCCTTATCAGGAGAGTTAGTCCAATGGTGACGAAGTGATACAATTCAGGCGGAGCGGAATTGAGGGTCATTTTACTCTTGACGCCGGTCATTACAGCATATTGTTACCGCTCTTTTGTTTTAACTACCGAGTTAATAATAGTAACGTGTACTAATTGCAGTGCGGTCTTCCAGACCGATACTGTTTTTTTATTATTTTTATTCACTAGCTATATCTACAGTTGGATTTCCGTGTTTAATACTCTGAGGCATAGGAGTTAACTAAAATATAAAACCATCTACAATTCATTTCTTCGTAAAAGGTAAATTAGTGGAAAATAAAGTAGCGGAGTACACTACAACTTAAGTGGCGGCTCATAGACTGCACAACCGTAGTTAAAGGTTAAAAAATAAGTTAGATAACATAAAACCGGATTCACTTTTTAACTACCACTATGTGCGTAAAACGAAATGACAACCTGGCACAGTGTTTCTCTTTATAAACTCTCGGGCTAAATGATCCTTCCTGCAATTTATTGAACGTCAATCAAGCGAGGATGACAGCTGTGAAGAGAAAAGGTCTTTAAGATACGTGGCAGTCGAAAGGGGAGAGTTGGTGTTTACGGTTATTATAATTCACAAGAGTGTTGTCGCCAAGAGAAACTTCGTTGAAGACGTTTGTTAACAACATATTCTAAAATACGACTAAATTAAATATAAAAATTTTAACAACCTTAAGACATTTTGTTAAATAGAAATTAACTCCTTAACCGTAAAATTCAAAATTAGAGAGAGACACTGAAAAGAGGGGGAGGAAAGGAAGGAAAAGGCAACAAAAATTATGAACTTACAGGTATTATTTCCTCTTTCCTTCCCTTTAACCCTTGGCGTGTACGTGTGCGTGTGTCTGTAGTTGCATAGTGTGTCTGTAGTTGCATAGTGTGTCTCTAATTTTGAATTTTACGGTTAAGGAGTTAATTTCTATTTAACATCAATTTCGCCGTAGTCTCCATCTTTACTTATTTATTAAGACATTTTAAAAGTCACAATAATGTCACCACTACCGAAATTCGAGAGAGAGAAAAAACCGATAAGTCTTCCGATTACATGCATATAGACTATTTCTATCAAAAACGAGTTTAGCACAACCAGTTGGAATTCTATCGTCTGCTGGCGTTGTTATAACGAACAAACAAATATTGGCGTTCAGAAAAATAAATCGACCGGTTCGAAAAAATTTATAAAATAATCGCGCAGGTAGCTACATCCCTCCACAGATGAAAGGTCACGTTCAAAACCCATCGTCGTTCTTAAGGATTTCGGTGGCATTTCGCTTCGCTTTCCTAGGAGAGAACGTAAAGAGGTGGGAAAATGGTTGAAGAGCATCGACCGAAACGACAATTTCCCGCCATTTTTTGACGGGTAATAACTCGAGTATATTAATATAAAAAAATGCCTCAATTTACATTAGATGACGTGCCTCTTCCGTAGCTATAAAACGGTCGAGTGAACGAACCAACGGTTCACTCTTCTGTTTTATGGCTACAGGAGTTAACCATGCCACCTATTGAATACAAGCCATAAGGTGAGTTAGCTTTTTCTTTTTTGAATAACCTTCAGCGTTGGAGCGAACAAAAAAATCCAAATATCAAAACACAATTCACAAAACATTCTTCAAATTCTTAGCACAAACGACAAAAAACATTTATGAACGAAATATTCGACTGCCGACACATCCTCTCAATGAAGCCATTTCATTTTTTTTTAACACAAAGCGACCGAGAAGCGCACAAATTGGGCAACTTCCAGCCGACACGGATCAATCTTTACCCGAAACCCGAAAATTACGAAACGAACATCCCGGAGACTATATGGAAATGCCTCACGGGCAATTACAAACTCCCATCTGGCGCTCTTAACGAATCGCTTCCACACAAACGTCAGCAATATACGCCTTAGAGCAGGGTTACTCGACCGAATAGAGCCTTTCCTACATAAAGCACTCACTTCACTTCGTAATGTGGGCAACAAAAAAAAAAACGTATGAAGGCGATCTCGATTAGATCGGAGAGATACATATTTACGGAAAGGCGCGTGCGTCACCTCCACAGAGCGTTCCGTCGGTTCCCCAGTAGTGTTGATCTACGCTCTCGATAACAAAAAACAACTCTCGAAGCGTTGGCCGGTTCCCTCGGTTAAGGGACAGCGAGTCGCGATGGAAATGCGCGCCAACATATGGGACGAAGGGGGAGGCGTGGGAAAATATTGGCGCATCGGAACTGCATATGTTACGCGAGGAATAATCCGAGCGATGCCCTTTTAAACGATTTACGTACGAAGCCGCCGTTGTCTTCGCCGCCCTGAGTCCTTCAGAGAAATTCCATCCCAAGTCCGAGACTGCCTCTTCTCCCCCCTCCTTGCAAAATTCCTGACATGGCTAGTTAATTTTTATGCCCGCCATAAACTATCCTCCAGTGTCTACGATCCATTCCGATTTTTTTACGAGAGATGTCGAGCATTCGGTACAACTGCACAATGTTGAAGAAAACTTTCACCGAGCAGGTGTACGTAGCAGACTTTCCCATTCCGATACGCGGTTCTGTTTCACCTTCCCATGCAAAAGGTCGCCTTTTTTTACGCTACCCTTCCTGCACGCAACTTCTGCATTTGTGTATTCTTCGCGCAATTACTACGGAAACCGAAAAATGCTTCGTTTGCTCTACTCAACATGGCTTTCTGTTTGTAAATATTTCCAAGTTTTGTTCCATTACTTTGGTACTTATGCCTTCCGCCCACTCAATCGTCAAAGCCGCTATTTATTCCAAATCAACTACCCAACTATTTTCTTTACTGGACTTATTTTTCATAAACTCTTATTTAAAATCCTTCGAAATTGCGCTAATTATTAGTAACAAGACGGAAAAGTATACTCCATAAATGGAATACACAGAGATTTCAAAGGCATTCTCAATGGGAAATATGTATGAAACGGTAACGAAAGATTGGACGATTCTCGAATTTTTATCCCCAAAACTGTAAGTCGTAATTACATGGTCTCGAGAACTATCTTGTAGTAAATATTGTTCTCTATCCAAATAAATCTTTTAATCTATACCTCACATATCATATAAGAGAATGGGAGAGAAATACATGGATTTTTGTTGTTTGCTGAGAGAACCGTCTTCGCGATCGATGTACACAAAACATGCTATTTTGTTAGCGATTTTCTCGAATTTTTATCTCCGAAATTATAATTCGTAATTATACCGTCTCGCATACTATCTTGTAGTAAATGTTGTCCCCTATCCGAATAAATTTTTAAAACTATACCTCACAGATCATATAAGGGCGTGGGAAAGAAAAACATGGCTTTTAATTGTTGTTTGCCGAGAGAACCGCCTTAGAGAACGATGTAAACAAAATATGCGATGTTTTTCGCGGGAATTTCTAGAATTTCTATCTCCAAAACTATAACTCGTAAGTACTGGTTTCGTGGACTGTTTTGTAGTAAATGTTGTTCTCTATCCTATTCAAGTTTTTAATCTATACCTTACTGATCATATAAGAGCTAGAGAGTTTGGTTTTCATTGTTGCTTGACGGATGCCATTTAACGAGATACGAGTATAAGTTTATTAAAGTAATTATGTAAAGTGGAAGTTCTAATTGACGGATTCATTTCAAAACCACAATCGGGCGATAAATTATAATAACGATCACTCATATTTAATTTAATTAAAATCCGTTTAGCGGTTTAGCAGACGAAAGTTACGACAGACAGACGGACTAGGCGTGCTCATAAGGGGTTTCGCTATTACCGCTTCGCTGGCAAAAAAACGCCTAATAACTGCCCCCCAAGTTAAATTCTAAGAACTTTGTTGAGATAACAGGATTGTCGTGTAATGTAATTTATTTGCAACAAAAGTGGAAATCGAAATCAGTACGTTGCATTACTACATCAGACATTGCATGCTGAAAATATTACCCTAATTTCCGAGAACTTAATTACTTACTGAACTTCATAATGCAAAAAATTGTCTCATTTTTCCACACCCATCAATTTATATCTTCCCTTGCAGCCTATCGAACATTAACGTTCCTTTAATTTTAACCAAAAAATTTTCTAAGCATCAATAAAGGAATTTAAAAATTTCAAATTTTCCACGGAATCGTGAATATGAACTCCTTAACGTCCAAGGAAATCACCCATCAGAGAGGAAAATGTCAAAAACCACAGACGAAGCCACGAAACGTTGATTAATTATGGGCGAATAGAGCAACTGTACATCTCACGGGCCAAATTTGCATAGAAATAACGGATGCCTACCTGATTGGATTACCAAAATGTTAGCAGGAAAACCAAGTCAATATCTGATTTGGCGTTGCACCGCTCTTGCTAATAGCACCAACGGAACGTTGATCAATGCTGACAGGGAGCACTTTCTCCAGTCATAAGCATCGATTGGAGTACGACGACATCCAAGGAGCTTTATATGAATTAATTATATCCTATAATCTAGACTTGAGAACATAATGCTTCAATAAACACTACCCTGCCATACTAGGCTTATAGCTTGTTAACGCATTAGCATTAGGAAGACAAAACGTTGAAAACCTTTCATTGCGATAGTTTAATGCAACGAAGACTTTCTGAAGATGCATGAGAAAAATTCTGTCCCGACCGGGAATCGAACCAGGGTTCACTTACCAGGACGATATTCTACCACCGTCGGGTACTGTAACCACACTAAGTGCCAATTTAACCAAAGCAAGCCATTACACTCTATTATATATATATATATAGAACTTATGAAGTAAAAACGAAACCTTTTCATCAAAATTAAATAACTTTAGATTACACAGAATCTAAAGACAAATTAAATTCTCAGCATACCAAATATACATGCCTAAAATAACATCCATTAAATCCAAATTTATATTCTAATAAATATGCGTTTTATGAGGGATACTTGATTTAAAAATCGCCTTGACAATGTCACGGCAATCGCTAGGAGAAATACTTATAAATTTAACAAGCATTTACAAATGACACTAATTCATTACTGATACGAGAAGTGGCCAACCTAGTAGTTACCGAGCATTTTGATGGCAAATTCAAAGATAACAACACGAACGGCAGTTACATTCGCACAAAAACAATTGCCTCCATTGATTCCGCCCATCAAAGGAAACTCGAAATACCTCCCTCACGCCCCAACAGAAAAAAAGATCAAGGACGAGAACGAAATAAAACCACTTCCCTCCACTTTTCCCGAAACGCTTTTATTTCACCAAAAAACTACCTTTCGAAAAATACGGAATGTCTTGATAAAAAAACGTTCCCCATACATCTACGGACGCTGATGTTATGCTAATCGCGCGCCCCTCGCAAAGCGAGCTCAAAAAATTGACCGGAAAGGCGATTCGTTTCCAATGCCGAATGGACACATTTCGAGGCATCTAATCATCGCGCGCATTCGTGGTCAGAAATAGTTTCCACAAAAAAATCTCTCCTGCACGACTCTCTCCGTGCTAAGTAATGAATATGATTGGAATAGTATCTCGACAACAGCGCCCTCAAGAATAACCATCGGAAATTACACTCTTGCATAATTTTTCAATACCTTGAATTGCCTTCACAATGAAAACTACATTGAACACATTTTCACATTGAAAAAAGAACAAAAAATCAAAACTGTTATTTGTTGCTTAGGAAAACAAAATATTGAAGCGTACCTTAGTACTAATGCCAAATCATTTCCAAAAATGTTCGCGTAGCTATAAACAATTCGAAAATTTTATCATGAGAACAGAAACAAAGTTGAAATTTTCAATAATTATTTTTTTTAATTCTTTAAAACAAACTCCTAAACCGTGTGAATAAAAAACGAGTTTGTTTTAAAGAATAAAAAAAATTGAAAATTCCAATTTTTAACCGTAGCCTCCTTTCTCTCATAGAAACAAAGTTGTCACCTCGCCACATTCATTTTACCAAACAAATTCGGAAGGATAATCGAAATATCTCTTAAACAGTCCATTCCATGAAAATACGTTTCGAACGAAAATTATAGGAAATTATATCTTCCACAGCTTTGATAGTGACAAATGTTTACATTAATGAAGCCCTATATTTGGTAAAAACGGAAAAAATGATAAGAGTAAACCTCCACTTCCGGTTAACCAATTTCAGCCGAAACCTTATCAGACCTCGAATTTCCAATAAAAAATCTTGAATATGAAACTTTGTACTGATCTGATCATCATTATTTTCTGTGTTAGAGCGCCCAAACGTTTCCTATCACACAGGCGCCATCGAGAAAACAGCAAAATAAAACTATTCGGAAGACCTTAAAAACGGGTACACGTTTCCGTTGCAATCTCGAATTCGATTTTTTTTCCGCGAAAATAATACTTTCCCTACACTGCGTATAGAGGAAGCGATAAAGAATCGGAGAACCGTAATAATAGCGTTTTTCGTCGGAATGGTTTATTTTTCCCTTCCTCTTCCTTAGCCATTTCGGAACCGAAAGGTCGCGATTTACGACACGCATCAAAAGGTCTTTTTTTTAAGGCGAGCCGAAGGTAAAAGAAAAAAAACTTTTTACGCATTGCCGGCTAAGGAACATACGAGTTGAGGTCAAGACGTCTGTGGAGTGCGTGTGCGTATGAGGAAGAGATGTCGATGTTCATTCTCGGGATGGAAGAAAGAACGAAAGGAGAGAGACGAAGAAAGCGAGGCGTGCTAGCGTCTCGCTCGAAGAAACCGTCGAAAAAGTAACCCGGAAGACAACTGCCGGCGATAGCTCGCGAGATAAAAGGAACTTTTTTTTAAACCGACAAACAAAAAAGTTTCCACTACTTGCTGCCACAAAAACAGGAGCCTCTTCAGAAAAAAAATTAATTAGAGGTTTGCGTGAAAAGAGGGAAACTCTTTAGAATACAATACCCGATTTCCTAGAGAAAGTACGCGCTCTACAATTAAAATGGCAGGACGGTGTAACGAATATACGCGAGTTCCGCAGTACAAATGTAATCACGAAGGTAATGACACGGACCGACTTCCAACGATTAGCATAGCTAGAATCAAAATTACATTAGCCGAAAAATAATAACATACGTACTATGATAGAATAATACGTCAACATTACTTCCTGTACATCAGACCTATCGTCTATTTGGCTGACCTTATATCCGAACGAAAAAGAAGATGCGTAGCGAAAAGAATGAATGATTCTTTCAGCGGCATAAAAGGCATTTTGGAGAAATTTAACCAAAGAGATCATCAAGTCATTAAACTTGTGCCATTACAGCCGGATATTGTCAACCTTTAATAACAATCAGATTTCGCTTTCTGTAGTAAATCATCGATTCCATTCAGAAATGGATGACGCTATCACTAAGGAGAAATAGCAAGTTTATGCTAAGGTTATGGGTTTAGAAACACACAAGGTTAATGTACTTATCTGCTGTTTAATTAGAATAATAACAAAAACATGCACCTAAAAATCGATTTCACGAAACTCGAGAACTGGTCCGAAGGAGAACGGTATCTGTGTCTCGAATTCCCTACAGCCGGTTTAGTCAACACCTACGCTTCGTGTCTTCACGGCCATAAAAAATTTCAAATAGAGCTTGTCCGTGGACTATTTTACTGGTCACTTCAAAATGCTAATTGGCGAAAAAAACTTTTGAGGTGACAAGAAACGTAGAGGCGTGATCGCGACGCGAGAACTCTCAAACCCGAGGAGAAATGGTGCTCACGACGGATGATGCCCAGTATCGAGTTGGGATTAAATCGATTACAGTACTAAACCGCCATCACGCGAATTCATAAACGAGAAACTTTATGTGAAAGATTCCAACTGCCATGTAAAAACGACCACCTGCTCCGAAAGAGTTTCTCTTCCACCAAGGGGAAAAAAGGGGTTTTTTTAAACGTTAAAAATGAACAAAGTACACAGATGGTGGATTCGTTGCAACGACAGAAAGGAACCTAATGTAGACAGGGAAATTTGGTCGAACCAATTATTTTGTATGGTAATGAGACAAAATAAAATGTATCACGGAAACACACAGCATAAAGATGTATAATATATTCACGATTGAATTTTGTGTTCATTCTACAGCAGCAAAAGTTTTCAATAGCCGTCCACGCGATGTTGAATTACCTGAAATATGCACGTATTTTCTAAATAACCAAAATTTGATATGCTTTATGGACTCTACCGTAAAATCTAACAAGAGAAAGCAAAAAGGCAGATGAAATGTGTTAATGCGTTTAAAGCCAATTTAGTATAATAAAAGGATTCTATTTTAACAAATTCCTTCTCTTCCATCTGATGATATTCGAAATTCTGAACAAAATGCGCCTGGAATCTAAGGCACGGAAAAAAGGCTCAATTTCTTGCAAAAACGTCTACGCGGGAAAAAGATTTAAAATAGTAATTGCATGAACAATTTGCTGCTAAAATTTGTGCCCTGTAGGAGTTAACGCGTTATATCGGGAAAAACGACATACTTATTGCTGAAGGATAATAATCGCAACACTTAATTTGGCCGAGTTAAGCTGATAAGTACTAGACCTGGAAGTACAGTACATTAAAACACATTTCATTTCATAATTATAATTTTTCGACAAAAATCAAGGAAGAGAGAGGCCGAGAAACGAGCAGAATTACCATCACCAAAACCAGGTGGTTACACGTTTTCCTGAAACAATAGATCCTTGTACATTCTACAATAGACTACACAAATGAAAAATACCCAGTCCACCAAAAATAACAGTATAACATGCCTTCCATCCTCGACAATTCGAATATCACCGAATTTCGTCGAAGACACATAATCAAATAGTCCAGCATTTCTTAAGGTAAGGACCTTTAGTAGCAAAATTTTGAAATATAAGGAAGTCTAACGTGGAATTTTTCCCGATCACGAGGAAAAGAATTTTCGAGGAACATTTAAAAATAAAAAAAAGCGAACAGGCACGGACGAACAAGGAAATACGACGACCATATTTATGTTTTCAAGAAAACGCGCTAATATGGATAAGTTCCTAATGGTGAAAGTCTAATTAGAATGTAAAGGAAGAGGCGAGTCGTGGAATAAACCAAAGAGAAAGAAAGAATTAAGGTGGGATAAAGGCGATGGAAAAAATCGGGAAAACACGAACTGAACCAAAGAATCAGAAAAAGAGTCGGAATAAACCGACCTCTCCCGAAATCGCAAACAAGATGAAAGTTTCACGGAGAGGTCTGTAAACAGGGCGAAAATGTTACAAAAGAACAGGTATGCTTCTCTTTATAAGGTCCCTTTTCTCCTAACCTGCCGCTTAACCATTCCGTAAAAGGAAACAAACAGAAATAGAAGAAATAATAGGCACGGAAAAGATGGAGGAAAACCTACGAATACAGAGAAATGGCAAAACAAACACAGATTATAGTAATATAACAACACGCAGTGGAAAAACTTTCTAGTTTGCCAAAGGGAAAAAGCAAGCATTTCCGTTCTCTTGTATACAAAGCCGAAAAACGACGGGAAAGAAACAAAGAATATGGGTGCAGTCAGACCCCAACTTAGCGCCCCCGTTTGCCCATCACTGACATTGGCGCTAAAGAGGGGAGGGGGCAGTAAATTTAGATATAGTCTGAGAAACCTTATGAGCAAATAGAGCAAGCATATACCTCGATTTACCGCCACCCTCGCTTTAGCGTCAAAGTCGGTGATAGACAAACGGTGGTGCTAAATCGGGGTTTGACTGTATATGCTTGCTGTATGTAATCATAGGATAGAAGTTTTGTCAGCGACTACACAAAGGCGGTATGCAGAGGTAGCATTATATAGGGGAGCGCAAAAACGGGGTCTGACTGTATTTAATATGACAGAGAGTAGCGGATAAGTACATTTGCATAATATAAAGTAGACTATGATACTACCAATGCTATTGAACCTTTCCAGTACCCTTTGGCAGAGACGTAACTGGGAAATAAGGCGCCTATGGAAAATTTTTAGGAAACGCCTTAGTTACGTAGAAAATTATTTTTCGGGCGTTTTTAAATGACTTGAACACTGGAGAATTGAATTAAGATTTATTTTTGGGAAAATAAACTTCAGGCATTTTTGCGGGAACGTTTGGCGCCTTCTGCAGACGGAGCCTGTGGCAAATGCCACCTTCGCCATACCCTAGTTATGGCACTGCCCTTGGGCAATTTCTACGTATCCCTCGGCTTACTTGAAAAGAGTGCTCGAAAATAGAAAACGGAGTGATTTTAATTCAAGGCCCATTGATCGGTAAAAAAAAGTCTAATTTACACTATTAGTACTTGTACAGCCTCTGATACCGAAATTACGAATTAATGCTACACTGAGAAGAAACATCATTATCTTTAAATTTTAACGCATACCTTAAAAACTTCATGCACTTGCATCACCGGATGAATACCACTGATACAGACAACTGCTGTATACAGAAAAGGGTTCAATAAAACAGCAGCTACAAAAATAGACAATGAGCCAATATGTCTACTGTCGATTCTAAAAGGATAACTGTTGTCAGATTTTGTTATTATTTGTAGCATTGCTGTTGCCAACCGTTTCCGTTTATTCCTATGTGATAGGAAAGGTTACTGACCGTTTATGGCTCATTTTCAAGTAAATAAAAGTCGCACTCCAAGGTGAACTCCACAGCGAGTTTTTGAAAAAGGTGACAATGGTGAGGTAATGAGATAGCGACGAGAATAAATCACCCGCTAAATGACTGGGTACGAGGAGCAAGTGCCAAGAGAAAAATATTTCGAAGGCCTGTAATGAATGTTGGGTTTGAGTAGCGAATCCGCACCGAAAGGAAACGGTGGATGCAGATGACCGAATTTGGAGAGCCAGGACGGATGGGGAGGCAGGTGGAGTTGGGTGGACGGGATGGAAAGCTTAAGAGTGCGCGTGTGAACGGCGTGAAAGTTGACGAGTGTGAGACATTAAAAAAAATCGCTCAAACACCAAAGAATGGCAAATGTAGGAGAAAATGCTGTTATAGAATACAATGGAGCAAGTATTCTAATAAAAACTTTCCCCCAACGGGGGGCGGAAAATTCAGTATACACGAAAAATCGAAATTCATCATAGAATCGAAAGAGGTACGCAGATGTGAGAGAAATTGAAAGAAATTTTGCGGTGAGCGGAAAGTAAATTTGTCGTAGCCACGACAGGTTGACAAGTAAAGAAGACTAAACATGCCACGGAAAAATCAAATTTGAAAATGTGAACGACATATAGCGATTAGATAGAGAGGAAAAATTAAAGAATAAGCATTTTAATATAGAACAAGATGATCCAACCAGACCTTATTATGCCTACTTTCCATTTAATCATTTACTTAATAATACTTATATTGATTTTAATTGTTTTAAAGTCATCGCGGATATGTAGCTGTTTGTGTTCCCAAATTTCATAATTTAGCGTCATATAATACTACAAATGAATACATTCGAACGGAATATTAAATTGATCACGCGTATTTATGCGGCAATATAACGCGTGTACGTATTAGAATATACCGAATTTGAGTCCAACAATAGTTGTTGCTATGGCAACGCTCTCGTAATAAGTGATAGAAACTGCAAAATCGTCAGTATTTACGTGAAATTCTAAGAAATACCATCGATAAGCAAAATTCTACGATAACAATTAGAATCAGAGAATAATACAAATCACGATCCGATATTACAATTCTAAGATATTTTAATATGCAAGAGAAAAATATCCTCAACCCGGGACTTAAATCTTCGCAACAAAAACTATCCTTGGAAGCTCGGCCCATGTAGCAAGAAATTTTCACCAAGTTTCATGAAAATCGGTCTATTGGCTTAAAAGTTAATAGGACAGGACGGACAGACAGACGCAACGACAAAACTATAAGCCTATTTCCATTCTGGAAAGTAGGCTAAAAATTGAATAAGTAAGTACTTATCTTAGGTGGAGACTAAAAGGGCAACAGATCGGAACCATAATATGGTGGTAAAAGACAAAATGCATACAAAGACATAAAAACAAGCGGAAGGAACAACAGACGAGAAGTAATCCCCAAGATTCGTGACTCGGAAAGATCACGCATTCGAACTCCAAAGACACTCGAGATCGGTTCATTGGGCTTACGAACTCTTTTAAAGTGTATGGCAAAGATATGCACTGAGTCGCTTTTACTGAGCAAATACAGTAAAGTGATGGACTATTTTCGTCACGTTAAAAAGCGCGACTCCAGGAAGTAAGAAGCCTTTAGAGGTGGAGGTGAGGGGGGGGGGGGGAGGGCATGTGCGCGCACCCATAACTAAAAACATCAATCAATACGTGCCATTTGGTACGAAAACTTTCCGGAAGTGGCTAACCGTGAGGGAATTCATACCGGAATTGATGTGACTTTACAAAAACCCCATAGATTGTTTTGGCAAGCTTTTGAATTGATATCACGAGTTATTTACGAACCGTGTTAATTGATTTCAAGTTAAAACAGAAAGCCAATTTTTTTACCAAAAGGGAAAAACCTTCCCAACCTCTTCTTGGCTAATGGAGTTGTTTTTAAATTCTTTATTACACCCACAAAAAATCCGGTAACTCTTTCGGTAATCCCACGTTAGCAAATGCGTCGAGGATCAAGGACGTATGAGCAAATAAAACAAACGAAGTGCATACTTGACAAATGAGAAAGAATCTCAAGGCTTGGTCCGGTAATATTCGTTACATAAACATTTAAGGTCTTGATCCAAGAGTCAAATACTAAACACCCCAAGAAGTGGGAGGGATGACTTTAACGTATAAGGAAATTGTCGACAACATTTAAGATGATGGAACTACGAAGCAACCGATATCATAATACCCCAAGTGATATCTCGAACGACTCGTTTCCGACACCTCTTAAGAGTTCAACGCTCTTTCGGCCATGGACGTTACTTTTAACGTCATTCTTCCCGGATGTTATTAGAAGAGCTATTTCAGCAACTTTTTCTGCACGCTAGTCATTACGGATCTTACGTTTTGCTTTCGCCATCCTTCGCCAGCGGCCGCACGCAGACGGCAACGGATTTCTTGTAAATGACAGTCAAGTATCTTTAATTTTTTTTTCTCTAGAAGCGGCCTTGGTAGAGGGGTGGCTAGCGCGTCTTGCTCCCAATGCTCGAGCCCCGGGTTCGAGTCCCACCTTCGTCATGGTTGTATGCGAATGTCTTTGTTATTGTTAAACATTGTTAATCGATCGGCTGTAATGAGGCCTTGTGCTGTAAGCCGATTGTATATAAAATAAATTTAAAAAATAAGAAGGACCTTTAACTTTTTTCTCTAGAAGCTGTCTGACATTCTCGAACGTATCGTGTACCTCGGAGGATAAATCCAATCTCTTAAATCGCGCACTATCCTTAATTTCTCTACGATTAATTTAGCGAGGATTTTACATAACGGCCAACTAGGCTAGGAGATGACAAAACCCCACCGTGCTAGTCTTCCGTTCGTCAAGGATAGTCGATACAGAGCGGAAATTTGGCAACGTTGCTGCTCGCAGATGATGACCGCATCCGACAGGGAACGCGCGGCTGATTACTTTTTTACGACTTTATCGAACAAGCGAATTATTCTACGCCAGAATAAATTTTTGACAAACTCTTCGTGCCATTAAGCGATTAGTAAAAAAGGAATTGATACGTGAATACGATGTACTCGTAAATTTTATGTTCGATATAGATAAGCGGCGTTTAAGCGATCTCAAATCAGGGAGGTAAAAAGTCACTCTAAATCGGCCGGATTTTTATTTATAACTCTAAAATAGCTACACCGTTAGGAAAAATTCGTAAACATAAATGGATTCGGATAATGCCGGAGAAAAGTTATACACCTTGAGGCAGGTCAGTGCCATATATATATATATATAATATATATATATATATATATATATATATATATATATATATATATATATATATATATATATATAATGAAACGAGATAATTTTTGATATTTGGCAGGAATGATCGATTCACATATTGTAAGATGATGAAAAGAAATCACGAAAAAAGTCGACTCCGAGGTAGGAATTTCTATTTCCCATATGATACCACGCGAAAATCGACTTTTTGACTTGCAGGCTTTTATTCTTTTTGAGATCTAAATTAGAAAGAATTAACCTACGATCTTCGGATCTAGCTCATTTTAAAGAAAACACTATGCCGTTTTTTATTCTGTTCATCTTATTTCGCCTACAGTTCGAAATTTCTCATGTTAAACATTTAATTCACATATTTTGGGGAAATCTTGGCATTTAATTGGAATGTTGCCTTGCTCACCAATTACATTGTTAAATCTCAAAATCCTATTGCTATTTCAATCCTTATGGATAAAAGCGTGCTTTGAATGCTCTTACAATTAGTATGACAGAAAGAGAAGAGAAATTCTTTTCATAGCAATCAATGTAAACAACATTCGTTACGTTATTTACGAGAAGGAATACATTTGACTGTAGAACATTAATCAATCGCATATTAAAATTAGGTACTTAGAATCATCGTAGGAGTTCGAGACTCGAAACAAAGAATGCCTAAAAGAACGAAAGTTTGTTTTCTTGCCATCCAAAGAAAGTCAAGATATATTTATTTGTTCATTTTTTATTTCACATAAAACTTCCCAGTTGAATTTCAACGGGTATCTCCCTAATATATAAATTTCATTTGCTATTGTTTTATTATCATGACTAACTATTAATCCTTATCTTATCCACCTACGACTTCACCGTTACTCTTCCACGAACCTAGCTGCAAGATCTATCCGGGCAGTTTTCTAGTAACTATTGTCAATCATCGTCTATTTTCTCCTCAGCCCCTTACTTAACCTTATCTTTTCTTCTGCCAAGATTATAGAGATGATTATTATTTCGTGCCTCTTACTTCTACTTGGTCTTCAATGATTGAAACACGACTAAATGCAATTATGCACATTTTGGATGGATTTTACCCCACGAAAATTTTAACGTCTTCCTTGAACTGGCCTCCTCCGTATATCAGGCAGGCACCACTAGCTACGATTCTTTTAAAAACCTTTCGCTTTATATACTTTATCTATAAGATTGGACGTCTGTTTTGCAGTTACAACGCGTTCTATTGTACCTCAGAAAGAGGAAGGCTAACTGGGTTGGACATTACATGAGGAGAGAGAGTATGATTAAAGATGTGTTAGAAGGAAAACTAGATGGGAAAAAGGGAAAGAGGTAGGAAAAGGTATCAGCTGATAGACGATTTGAAAGGGAAAGAGAGTTATCAAGGTATGAAGAGGACAGCGGAAAATAGGAGTATATGGAGAACCAGGTTTAACCATGAATAATCACGGACCTGTCTACGGACAGACTACCTATGATGATATATATATATATATATATATATATATATATATATATATATATATATATATAAAAAGTATTTATATTGAATCTTAAACGATTTATTTACGACAAAAATTAGCATTCGGGCCGTAGTAAGGCTGAGCAAGGGCCGCATGTCCCCAGTTTCCTATTTTCTCACCGAGATTGTTATTAGTGACCGGACAAAACAAACAACCACGCGCAAATGTGGAGAAAACGTCGGCGGGAACAACATCGAAGCCGATTTGGAGAGAAAAATGAACGTTGTTTAAGAAAAAACCACCGATCGGGCTCCATCCTCCGAAGACGTTAAGACAAGCTTCCTCCGCGGGACGGAAGAACCGAAATCGGAAAAATGGCTCTCACTCAATCGGCCCACGTACGCGGGCGGCACCGGTTACCTACGATGTAAAAAGACGACAAATAGGGAGAACGGGGAGGGAGAAAATGGGCGGAAAGTTTCGAGGATTGGATTGGAAAGATAGAGAGAGCGAGGTGGCTTACGAATATGCCGTTCACCTTTCCCATTCCTCCCACATCACCTGGCACACTATCCGTTATGCCCGCACGCCGCCGCCCCTCCAAACTACCGACATTTTCCCATCTCTTAGACACCCGCGCTTCCCTCACTAATTCGACGCCCTCTCTCTGTCTCTCTCGTAAAGGTGGAAAGGAAAAGAGAAAGAAAACGAGAGGACGGTGGCGAACCGAAACGAGGATCGTTTTTTTTTTATATTTCTCTCCCTGCGAAGAGAGTGAAATATCGCCACCCCGAGGGACGTGAGAATTCGAGCTCTCTATCACGCCGAGTGGTACAAGGAGCTGATGGGCAGACGAGTTTGGTAAACCAGAAAGATAATCTTTCACGCAGACGTGAGGAATGATTTCGGAACATCTTGAGAGTGGGAACTCAAGGTTTTATCGCATTGCTCTCCGAGTCACAGATTTTCTTAAAAAGGGGAGAAAAAATTCACTGCGCACTAACAGAATTTTTTATTCGAATGCGCCTAAAAATTGTACAATCCACTGAAAGCTAGAACTGCTACGCGTTATGCACCGCCATTTGTAATCGCTTCCTTTATGAAGATGCCGATACATGGTGTTGGGGAACTCCTATTATGAGCGTATTTCTATTATTTTTGGCATCTAGTTTTTATTATTCGCGATGTTCTTCAGCATTAGACGCATTTAGTGAAGACTCGAAGGATGGAAAAAGTCCACTAAAGATGTGAGACTTGATCGCAGCATTA
The DNA here is from genome assembly GCA_028673005.1 of Tanypteryx hageni. NCBI lineage: Eukaryota > Metazoa > Arthropoda > Insecta > Odonata > Petaluridae > Tanypteryx > Tanypteryx hageni. Next base: position 62,601,196 of record CM054117.1, read on the forward strand.
TTTTATATGCCACATGTCAATTTCACAATTTACAAGTACAACGTTTCCATCAATTCATAATACTTCATCAACTTAAAACTCTTTCAATTCCATGAGACAGGCATGAAAACGCAATATTTGGCTCGGAACTAGAGTCGGTACGGATGACCTTTTCCTACAGGAACCGATTATCCCCAAATGACTTCGCGATGCCTTGAAAATTAACTAGCAAATTAATAGGAGATGACACATCTTCCTCCGCGTGGTACATATATTACATATATTCGGCCCACATGCAATCAAACGTTGTACTCCGTAAATTCAAGTTAGAAGAGGTGACTAATGTTATATCATAAAAGAGGACAGAACAAAGACGCTAGGTTTGAAAAATGACATGAGTGCAGAAAGGGAAAAGGCCAAAGCTGCTGGAGCTATAAACTCAAGACGGCAAAGAGAAAAGGAGGGAGGAGAGAGAAGAGGAAGGGAGAGAAGAGGGAGGGAGAGGGAGGGACGGAGAGAGGGAGGGAGAGGGAGGGACGGAGAGAGGAAGAGGGAGAGATAGAGAGGAAGAGGGGGAGAGAGAGAGAGAGAGAGAGAGAGAAGAGAGAGAGAGAGAGAGGAAGAGAGAGAGAGAGAGGAAGAGAGAGAGAGAGAGAGAAAGAGAGAGAGAGAGAGAGGAAGAGAGAGAGAGAGAGAGAGAGAGAGAGAGAGAGGAAGAGAGAGAGAGGAAGAGAGAGAGAGGAAGAGAGAGAGAGAGAGGAAGAGAGAGAGAGAGAGGAAGAGGGAGAGAGAGGAAGAGGGAGAGAGAGGAAGAGGGAGAGAGAGGAAGAGGGAGAGAGAGGAAGAGGGAGAGAGAGGAAGAAAGAGAGAGAGGAAGAAAGAGAGAGGAAGAAAGAGAGAGAGGGGGGGAGGGAGGAAGGGGGGAGGGAGGAAGAGGGGGAGGGAGGAAGAGGGGGAGGGAGGAAGAGGGGGAGGGAGGAAGAGGGGGAGGGAGGAAGAGGGGGAGGGAGGAAGAGGGGGAGGGAGGAAGAGGGGGAGGGAGGAAGAGGGGGAGGGAGGAAGAGGGGGAGGGAGGAAGAGGGGGAGGGAGGAAGAGGGGGAGAGGAAGAGAGAGAGGAAGAGGGAGGGAGAGAGGAAGAGGGGGAGGAAGAGAAAGAGGAAGAGGGAGGGAGGGAGGAAGAGGGGGAGGAAGAGGGGGGGAGGAAGAGGGAGGGAGGAAGAGGGAGGGAGGAAGAGGGAGGGAGGAAGAGGGAGGGAGGAAGAAGAGGGAGGGAGAGAGGAAGAGGGGGAGGAAGAGGGAGGGAGGAAGAGGGAGGGAGGAAGAGGGAGGGAGGAAGAGGGAGGGAGGAAGAAGAGGGAGGGAGGAAGAAGAGGGAGGGAGGAAGAAGAGGGGAGGAAGAAGAGGGAGGGAGGAAAAAGAGGGAGGGAGGAAGAAGAGGGAGAGAGGAAGAAGAGGGAGGGAGAGAGAGAAAGAAGAGGGAGAGAGAGAGAGAGATGTGGACTGAGAAAATAGAGGGCGCCTTTTAAGACGGACTTAAATATCCCCAAATCCACATTCAAAGGCACCGATCCCGTTAAAAAGGAAGAAAGAGACCACCCTTTCAGACCCCTTAACCAATCTATGCCGCCTCATCTTCTAACCCTCTTTTCTTGCGCGGACAAAATCCCAGAAATTTATTCCCTCCCTCACTCCCGACTTTAGCTCCATCGACAAACGCACGCACGCACGCTGAATGGATATCCCCGTGAGACATCTTCCATTCGGGTGTTGAGGGGATCCTCCCTTTTTGCTCCGGTCCGGGTGTGCCGTTGGGGTGAGGCGAACGCCGCGCCATCACATGGCGCAGACCTCGTGTCGACGCTGACTAATGTGGTGTTTAGGGAAGAGAAAAAATCATGCCGATATTCACCATAAACTTTATGTCGTTTCAGATCCGGAACGTATCATACGCTTTCACGTTGTAATAAATGGGAGAGATGCTTGACCTTCGATTCGTCTGTCAAATCTACAGAGGCAATCGGACGAGTTGATTTTGCATGCGTCCATACTTTTTAACCTATTCGGGTACTATTATATTTGACACGACGCAAAAAATTTGACCAAGCTCTGAAATTCAAACTACTGTTTATTACAGTAACCGATTACAAGGAATCTAACGTATTTGCCACATCTAACAAACCGATCTATCGATAATAACAGATTTTACAAACCCATCTGGCTGGAAACTTGACTGAAGCCGTCTCGGACACAGTTGATCACGTGGGCTTGCAAGAAGTTGAAATTGAGTCTTTGGCAAATTTTGATGCCGCGATATATTTACACAATACGAATAAAACACCCAGTGTATGTTACAAAGGATCTGATAACAGCTAACGAGGCGCATATGAATCCAATCGGACTATTTTTTGTCAATTATCCGACGCAGCATTAACTAACCTCACTCCTCATTTGCTTAAATATTAATGCATTGACAGATTTCCGTATACTTTGATTTCATTAGTCAAAAGTTTATTACACCCAATACTGAACAACGCATCAATCATGATAAACGAGTACGTACTGGCCAATGCTGTGAAATATTGACATAATCGACTATTCATTCCAGGGTCTGAGGAGATTTTTCGTAAAATGAGTCTCTTTGATAGATGACCAAGTAACATCTGTTCCAATATTACCTCCGCATCCATATATCTTAACCGTTTACGGCAACAAGATCACAGCCTGATCACCCACTAGATTCATCTCCGAATTATATTAAAGTTAAACCGTAATAGTTACGATTCTGCGTAATATTGAATTATGCTGATCTGATCACATGGCTGTATTATCTTGATAGATACGCCAAAGCGGATTGCATTTACCGTCAATCAAGACCTGTCAGACGACATTCAGCGGATGATATCTCTAGTTCACCACACTCGTTTCGAAGCGATCAAGAAAGTTCTCCATCTCAAGCTTCGGCATAGACCCTCCGTGATCAAGAACGGCGTACCATCAAGTTTTGGGGGGAGCCTAATGAGCCGAGGATGCATTCATCAAGCTGGAAATCATTTCTAGTCGATCGTTTGGGTCGTAAAATCAGGGACCTAGAACCAGGACAGTATAAACTACTCTCTCCATAACTTATTCCCAAACGACGCCTTCCAACCAGCAAAAATCCTCTCCTTCTTCGAACGCTATCGAGACACATTCAATTTGCAATTCACGCTTCGTCGACGAGACGTGGGATAAAACTGAGATTCGGAAAGGGAATGAATGGTTAACTAATGCGAAAAAGGATATAAACCGGAAGTGGCGGAGGATTATGTACGGCATAACAAGAAACCGCTGATCCTCCTCTGAGAAATAGGAACATCATCATCACTCGCTTTCGAAAGTATAAAATATTAACACGGCTTGTTAACGAACTCCCATTGGATTATTTCAATGAACAATTAAATTTCTCATGTGCGAACTTTCATAGAAGTGAAAAATTTCATCCCGAGCTCTTAGGAGTTACAAGATGATTCAACACAACATAATTAATTTGCCTGGCTTTCTAAAAATTACAGAATACTTATCTCAGTACTAGGGAAAAAGTACCAAGTGATGACATATTGATAATGACAGCAGTGATTGATAAATGTATATTTGGTTGGATATTCAAAGCGATAACGGAATAGAACAACAACAAATATAAATCTTTAAATCGCTGTGAATAGTGCTCCTTTTGAAAAATAAGGCAGTTTCGTCTCTAATACCTTTCTGAGGTAACATTTGGCTAACAGGTTAATGCTGTGATATTCGCGCAACAGAAGAACGTACGCATCAATGCATATTCTTTGAGTGGTAGCTGTTTCAAAGCTTTTCCGTAGGTAACGATTTTTTTTGCGCATGCTCCTAAGACGCAATATCGCAAGTCAACTGTCTCGAACTTTAAGTTAAAAATTTAAAAAAATAATCCCCAAGTATTTTCAACCAGGCCCAATTTCATAGCGAAGAAAAAGAACAACGAACCTGTTCCCACCAATTACTTTATGCCCACAAAAAATTTCATATCAAATGCAACACGAATTCACCAATTAAGAGCCCCTGTGACTCGAGAGAAAACCGCCATGATAGAATTAGGGCTCCCGATTCGTCCTTTTTCCTACGGTCCGCTACGGCGACGCAGCATGAGGTCACAGTTCGGTCATCGACGCGAAAATCAAGCGAAACATTTGAATTTTAATTACAAATGAACAAAAAAAAATTCGAAACGCTTTCTTTTTCTTTCCTTTCAGTTCGTCGGTGTGTTGGCACGAAAGGAGCAGGACATACACTCTTGCGAGGGAATGTTTTTTTTACAACCCTGAGTTTATTCGATAAGACTCAAACGAGGAAGCGAGGCGCCCGGATGAAATGAATTCCGTGGGAAGCTCACCAGAAGTAAGCATGAAAACTTAACCAAAAACATCTCTCGATCCGTAATTACCTTCAACGCAAAAAAATAACACGATTAGTTCCCTGCGGCAATCAACCATAATATCTCAGGTCATGCTTTTCCCGAAGAGGAATTTTTTGGAACGCGCAATTAAGCTAAAGATAATAATAAAAACCTATTCACCGGAGTTTTTACCTGCTGGTTAATCAGAGGCGTGCATCGTTTACGACGACAATAAAGCAGAAAATCATTGAAGAGAAATGCACGGCTAATGGAGGGCAATTTCGATATTAAAGAGGCTTTTAACACCGAAATGGAAAAAGGTTAAATTGACATACAGAATCGTATAAGCTTCCGTAACGTAACAGCAATGGTGAAAATCGAATGCTTAAAAAAGTTGTCTTTTTACTGAAAATTTACCAAAAAGGAAACGGATGCAACTCATAAGAGAATTATCGAGCTCACCTTACGTCCCAAATCAAATTTAATGTCTTCCGAATATCCATAAGATGAAAGCGAAAACCAGACGCGCATTTCGAATACAGAACATTCGGCATCAGTGAAAATTTACCGACAGTATAACGTAAATTATACATCTATTCCGATGAATTACAACTGATGATGGCTGCTTTGAAACCTAAATGCGCGTCTGGTTTTCCCAACCTTTTTTATGACTAACGGAGAAACATATTTTGTCTACTTATATGTAATTTAAATCCAGACACACTTTCACTGGTACTTTCCGTACGATTCCAACAGAAATCCCACGCCTAAACAAAAATATAAAGAAAAGAAAAGACCGATATGTAACAACACCGGAAAGTCAATATGGTGCGGTATCGCGACGTTAAGAAGTCCCCCCTTCGAACCCATAAGGCACAAAAGAAGATTGCGTTTTTGCACGCATTTCCACAACGGAATGAGGTGGCTTATACCACGGCCATAGTCATGTCCGCTTCGGGATTCCGCTCTCACGCACAACACACGCACGCATTCTAAGTACAATTTTAGCAACCTATTTCAGGAGTGGGCGGTCGGTAGGAGGCAACGATCCTCTCTCTCTCTCTCTCTCTCTTTCCAACCTAACAACTCTCACACCGTTTGCCAACCCAAGCTCCTTACCACATACAAATCCTAGAAGGACGAAATGGCACGGGAGAGAGTAGTTAGGATAGGGAGGAGAGATGGGATATGGAGAGGAGGGGGAAGGGGAAGCATGGGAAAGGAGAAAAGGAAGGGGATAGGGAGAGCCGTGGACGATAGGGTTGAGGACGATACCGGAGGGAGTGGCGAAAAGGGAGATCCGCGTCCGCCGCGAGAAACAGCTCCACGCCACCTGCTTTCCCTTTCACTCCGAGAAATATGCTAGCCTTTTCAACGTTGCCTCCACACGTGTAATTCAATCTTTTCTTAATTGCGAGTTGGCCGCTCGCCGGCGTTCATCAACTGAAGAGTTTATATTAATTCACGGAGATGAATAAAATATGAGTACGCAACGGTTAATTTGCGAGAGGGAGTTGGAATAAAAGTGAGCGATATTCACGTTCTGTCACCAAGTAACCATTGAAAATCGATGAAATTTGTTTAAAGGCGGAAAATTTTTTTTGTAAATACCACAATCGACGCCAAAATAAACACAATCGAATCGATAATCGCGAATAAATTCTTAAAAGCGTATATCAATTGGGTGAACAAGATGCGCGTTTTGGCTACAAACAAGCCGTCCTCGGCGATACGTCAGCGATTGTTCGATTTAAAAGAAACGATCGGTGAAGTGAAGCCGAGGACGGCTATACTGTAGCTGAAATTAGCATATGGTTTTGATCGACCTCTTTTTAATGGTTACAAGATTATCTTTGACTAACTACACCTCTTCAACAGCCATAAAAGCCAGCCAAACATTTCGGCTGCCAAGCCGTCACCAGGGCGATTCGCCGATAGTAGGTTTTTAAAATTCCGACTGATTTCATTACCTTCCAAAAGTCCTAAAAAATTTGCTGATTTGACTTCGTCCATGAAGTGGACTCTATAATTCATTCTTTAAACTATTCATTATTGACGGTCGATAGAAAAGTGACAATTGACAGGATTTAAATATCCTTCACTCATCATTTTCAACCCATTGCAAATTTCATCGTTCGAGATAAAAATTCCAAAGGCGGATTTCAATTAATTAATTAACGCTACCAGGGTTGGCACGCCGACGGATGGGGAAAACACGAGAAAGAAGCGGAAAAGAGGAGAGGGGGAGAAAGAGGCATCCAACAACCCTGGCGGTTTAACGCAAGGTGACCTTGTCTCGTCACTCACCATCCTCATAGATCAACTTCTTTACCCCACCCACACGCAATACCTTCCATCCGTCCGACCCGTTCCTTTCTCCCTGGTAACCACGCCGGGGACCTCGGGTGGATTGCTTAGCATCGCTCGACTCCGTAAGGGAAAATTGCGGGGTAACATCGACATGTTACCCCGCAATTCGCCTAATTGGCGGGTGGCAAGAGGTGCGATGCACCAACTTTTCTCTAGCGGGTTTAACTCTCCTCTTATGATCTCGTATTGTTCTCGGAGAAAAAAACGAGCCTCGATAACGCTCGGTCCACCATTCTTTTGACAGAGGGGGGGACATCGTCGAACGATGTCTTTCTTTCTCTTATAAATGAGTGACGTTACTGCGAGCGGAAGGGCTCAAGGTAAAAAATATTATCGATGCCCCTTCCCCCCAACAAACTACGTTCAATTACAAATGAAACCCATTGCAGGAACCTACCAAGTCGCGCTTATTAATCAATAACCTGGAGTATGCTGGAAAGAGTAGGATTTTCAAATTACCTCGTCAAAAAACAATGACTAATTGGAAATCCATTCAGAAATTAGGACGAAAAAGAGATATTGCTAAAAAAATCATTATTTTTTCTACATTCGGAAACATTCGTAAAAACTCGGGAGGCCCCAAGGCCCGTGGCATTTGGCCACCCAACCCAACCATATTGTTACGCCACTGGTAAGACCCCTTCTCCTGGACCAAACCTTGAAGGAGAGACATGGCGGTCTCCACCTCGTCAGAACTGAGCCGATTATCCTCCCATCCGTCCGTCCATCTTCGGCCCACTATTGGTTCTCGCGTGATCGCCCTTCTCTCCGCGGGAGAACGCTGAGGTCTCCACGTCGTTGCCCCAATCGATGGAACGCAGACGAGCCCAAGTACGACCGAGCGGAACGCTCGCAAGAATGGAGAAGAGGACTTCTACACCATGAATAGCTTAAATGGCCAATATATTACTATCACTTGAGCTAGTAAGTAATGAATGAATATTCAACGGAGTATACGTATTTATAAAATGGCACTTAAATTCATTTTATTCTTATTAGCACTGGAATAAATGCGAAAAAAATTATAACGGCCCCAAATATTTTTGTCAAAAGTCTTTTCACTTTAGAACGTTACATAACTTAGAAATTTTCACTTTGTCTAAACAATGATTTTTTCATCGGTAACAAATACTGGGAACCCCATATTTACCACACCGTTTGTCCACCACTGACATTGGCATTAAAGCGGGAGTGGCGGTATGCTTGCTATATGTAATCATAAGATGGAAGTTCTGTTCATAACGATTCATGGGCGGTATGCGGGGGGCGGCACTATAAAGGGGGGCGCTAAAATCGGGGTTTAGACCGTAACTTAATACTACATCTCGAACAGAAATTAGACTTCTCAAAGTGATTAAATTCGATGCTCACTTAACTTTCAGAACGCACACTATCATGCACCGATGCAAAAAAAGAACCTGAATTCGTAGGGTACTATGCAACTTATATGGGGAGAAGTCTCTCGTCCAATTTACAAGTTTCGTATTAGTACCGTTCTAGTTTTAAGATTTACCGTTAGACCATGTGGTAATCCTTCCAAAAGTCTGCGAAAGCAGCATCCACTCGAGCATTTTTCTCCATGCATTGCATTAAATCGTTCATAAAAAGACCGAGTCGAGTTACTCATGATTGGCCAAATTGACATTTGTTAAGCAGAGCATCAATGTAGAGATGAAATCAGCGTATTGGTGCGTCTACTAAATAAAGACGTTGATTGCGAACCGGTCAATAATTTTCATAGCTCTCCTCTGTCGGCATATTAATGACGGAGACGCGAAAATGTTCGACATCCTCCGATAAAAATTTCTGGTACATAATTTCGAATATTTTCTGCAAATTATGGGACGCAACTACATGGTTGCGAAATGATCGAGGAATGGTCACGATCAAGCTTATACGCAACACCTTAACGACGATACGTGCCAAGTGAAGAAAGCGATCTAACAAAGGACGCGAGAAACTAAGGCAATGTAAATTATACAAGAATTTTCTTAAATTACTTAGACGAGGAAATCTCGTCAACGATCAAAACGTCACAATGCCCCTCAATTTTTCTAATAAAGCCATACGATTCAAAAAAAGCACAAGACGAGGCATAACGAAAGATGGACGAGATTAAACCTCTTTACAGAGAAAACATTGAGAAATAACCAACATAAAACTGCACTTTCCTCGGTCTGAAAGCGGCACTCTTAACACAGCGCGCGCGAGTTATTGCAAAATATGTGCCGCGAGGAAAAAAAAAAACAAGAAAGAGAAGTTAACCTCGGCGCCTGCTCGGTCGTTCACCCAATCCCCACCACTGACTGGCTTAAACAATAATAGAATCAGCATTCTCTCGTAAAAAAGCAATATAATGCAATTTTTCGCAACCCTCGCCACTTCTTCCCGACCGGACTCCGCTGCACTAATCTAATCCCGTTCGCCGCATCACGCACACGATCCACTCGATAAAACGCCCATATATTTAAGACTATTTTTTAAAGCAATCATTTTATCCTTCTCCATTTCCGACAACTCCGCCACTCCCCTACGGCCTACGCAAACACGCCCATTTCCCCCAAATTACGCGCGAGGTTAAAAA